>CABFVX010004103.1:0-35727 GCA_902151425.1 Timema shepardi | reverse complement strand
CCCCCTTTTTTTTTAAAGGATTTGAGTCTCGAATCTGAAAGTTTTTTGAATCCTTGAATATCCTAATGAATTTGAGGATTCGAGGTGCCACCCCTTCATTCTATGTGTCTCTTCTTCCACTATAGAAGACAGACTAAATGAAAAAGAGTCACTTTTTACCTTGGATTTCACCAATATTTTTTTGCGCCTTCGCTAAGTGAGATTTCTTTACTCCCACATTAATTTATTTTCCCTCATTTTTTAAAAATAATGTCTTTATTAATGTTGTTACTTGTAAAAAACACTTTAAGGACTGTCTTACAGACTCTGGAAGGTCACAGCTCCTCTGTCCTCCGAGCGGAATTCCTCTCGAGAGGGATGCAACTCATCACCACAGGAGCTGACGGTCTACTCAAGTTGTGGAGTATCAAATCAAGCGAATGTGTTGCTACATTTGACCACCACAATGCCAGGGTGTGGGCTTTAGCAGGTACTCACAATATGTGTTGTTGTTCTATGCCTAATTTTAGCAACAAGGACCTACTGGTTTATAACTTTAGTGGATAGCAGTGTCTGAAATCTGTGTAAAGCTGCAGTAGTCCATCAGGTTTCTGTACAGCAGCTGTTGGCAGGTATACAGGTATTCTCTATTCTCACTACTCTGGTGGTGGTTGTCCTTTGTGCTGTTAGGGAGAAGGGAGATAGATACCTATGTTAGCAGAGAGAGAGTTGTTGCTACCTGCTCAAGCTGGAGGTGTTGGCAGGTATACAGGTATTTTCTATTCTCACTACTCTTGGTGGTGGTTGTCCTTTGTGCTGTTAGAGAGAAGGGAGATAGATACTTATGTTAGCAGAGAGAGAGAGAGTTGTTGCTACCTGCTCAAGCTGGAGGTGTTGGCAGGTATACAGGTATTCTCTATTCTCACTACTCTGGTGGTGGTTGTCCTTTGTGCTGTTAGAGAGAAGGGAGATAGATACCTATGTTAGCAGAGAGAGAGAGAGAGTTGTTGCTACCTGCTCAAGCTGGAGCTGTTGGCAGGTATACAGGTATTCTCTATTCTCACTACTCTGGTGGTGGTTGTCCTTTGTGCTGTTAGAGAGAAGGGAGATAGATACCTATGTTAGCAGAGAGAGAGAGAGAGTTGTTGCTACCTGCTCAAGCTGGAGGTGTTGGCAGGTATACAGGTATTCTCTATTCTCACTACTCTGGTGGTGGTTGTCCTTTGTGCTGTTAGAGAGAAGGGAGATAGATACCTATGTTAGCAGAGAGAGAGAGAGAGTTGTTGCTACCTGCTCAAGCTGGAGGTGTTGGCAGGTATACAGGTATTCTCTATTCTCACTACTCTGGTGGTGGTTGTCCTTTGTGCTGTTAGAGAGAAGGGAGATAGATACCTATGTTAGCAGAGAGAGAGAGAGAGTTGTTGCTACCTGCTCAAGCTGGAGGTGTTGGCAGGTATACAGGTATTCTCTATTCTCACTACTCTGGTGGTGGTTGTCCTTTGTGCTGTTAGAGAGAAGGGAGATAGATACCTATGTTAGCAGAGAGAGAGAGAGAGTTGTTGCTACCTGCTCAAGCTGGAGGTGTTGGCAGGTATACAGGTATTCTCTATTCTCACTACTCTGGTGGTGGTTGTCCTTTGTGCTGTTAGGGAGAAGAGAGATAGATACCTATGTTAGCAGAGAGAGAGAGAGAGAGAGTTGTTGCTACCTGCTCAAGCTGGAGCTGTTGGCAGGTATACAGGTATTCTAACATTGTGGAGAGACAAAGAAGTTGAGAGGTGTGTGATTCATTGTGTGATGTCTTTCAACAGTTAGTTGTTAAGTTCAACAAGCGAGAGAGATTCAAAGATTTGGAGATGAACAAATATGTTATACTGTATTATTGGGCCATGGAAATGAAGGAGGGGGGATATTTTGCCAAGGTCAACTATTTATGAGGATGCAGTTTCAGTCTGTTTGTGAGCCAGACAGGAAGTAGAGATTAAAGGAGTAATATTTACTGGGTCTCAAACTAAGAGCACATCTTAAAGGGATTTTAATAAACCAAAGTTACATAGAAACTATAAAGGGTTTAAAACCTAGTTAACATTATGGAGTTTTTAACCTAGATAGCATATAAGAGGTGTCTAACATGGCATTTAAAAGTCTTGCTGGCACTCTGCCAAAAAAAAAAAATATATACACACAAAATACAATTTTCAAAAGGAATAATTTAATTTAATTTCCATAAAAATGTAATGATATTAATTGAAAGTTACCAATACTTAGTAACAACCTTATCTTCACTGTTTTCATTATCTCTGCCATAACTACCCTATATAACATTATATTATATCTGGAAGAAGGTATAGGAAAGGTGGATAGAAACACATAAAAGGAAGAAAAAATAAATGGCCACTTATGTAATTTGCACACTTTTTAACCACAATTTAAAGTTAATCTAATTATGCTAATTTAACTATACTAAATATATCTTAGCTTAATAAATTTTCCTAAAAACTATCACACTCTCACTTCATACTAATGATTGTACCCTCTGTCAAAATTCCAACTTCTTTATCCCTATTCTAAGTGTAAATATGCAGGAAGCTAAGCAAGTGATAAGATTTAGAGCATGAAAAACTCATTTATACACTAGCTATGGGTTGAATATACTATTTTACAAATTGGAATCTAGAATCGGAATAATCAGGGTGACCACAGGCAGGCGAAACAGGAACTTCGAAAAAAAAAACTGTGAAAAGGCATGGAATTTGACCATGAACGGGGAAAATTAGGTATTATCTATATTATAAAAAACAAGTGACTTTATTATTATTAGGGACGAGACTTCAAATCTCTTGAATCCAAAAGAAAATACTTTTTTTTAGACTTTTCAGTTAAAATTTGTTTTATAGCTCTAATAGTGCTCAATGTTGGCTCAGAACCAATAATAATTATAGGAGGAACTTAACAACCAGGCCCCGAACCAGTAACTTAATGTATGAATGTTATTATGAATAGATTATAAGAAAGAATGTTAACACCTAGATACTATTTGAGGGGTGTGTGAATATTCACAATTTAAAATAATCTTGAATAATTAATTAACAGCCGAATATTCAATTCAAAACTCTGAATAGCAAGATATAATAGTAGTTTCATTAAACAATTAAAAATCGTGTCCAGACCTGTAAGCTTAAAAGTTTACAGGGAAGTGACTCAAACAATAGATAATAAAAGGGGTGTCATGTTTAGATAACATGTAGAGAGTCTCAAACCTAGAAAACATTTAACCATTATAAAGCCTAGAGAACAACTAAAAATTTCAAACATACAAAACATTAAGGGGTATCAAGCCTAGATAACATATAAGGGGGATCATACTTAGAGATCATTTAAAAGGTTTCAAGCCTCGGAGAACATTTAAGGTTTGTCAAGCCTAGAGAACATTTAAGGGGTGTCAAGAACTAATTTTATCATTCATTACTGTTGTGTTATTTTATTATATTTATTGTTGTATAATAAGAAAGTGGGAGAAGTATGAGTGAGACTAGTAATAACATTCAGTAGACAGCCAGTCTCTGTGATGGAGTGAAGATGTCACTTGTAGAGTCAGTTGGTGGCTTGGCAGACTGATGAGCAATAGTACCTTCTGGCTCAATGAAGAAAGCAACAGGAAATTACCGCACTCCTAATTTGTCTAGTAAGCCTTTTCAGTGCTGCCCTGGCATTCAGCTGACAGTGAGCTCTTTAGGATCCAACCAAACTATGGGTTGATTACTAATTCTCACACCAACAAAAGTAGCCCCTACATATTAGAAAATGAGAACTACACTTTGAAATAGTAGAAACGAAAGAATCAAAATATAACCTTGTTAGTTGTTTATTAGTTAGCCCTTTAATACACCATTTCAAATAACAGTAATGTTACAATATAAAGAAATATAATCTCTACACTGGCCGGTGTTTACACCCTCATGCGATTTTTAAATTTCTGTCAAAAACTCATCACAAAATTTAAAAAAAAATTTCTAGGTGAAACCTATTGTTTGAAAAACTGGATCAAAAGCGCCTCTCAATTTTTTGAAATATTTATTTAAACTCGGTCTTTTTTAACTAATACCATCTCAAATAACAATGTTTTGAAGTAATTTTTTGCATTTTAACAATACTTATATTTATAACAACATTTTCAATTTGAACTCTATTATTAAAATAATTGTAATCAAAAATGCAAGAAAATTGTATTATTTTGATATTTGACTTGAAATTATTTGATTAATAGTTCTATTCACACACCCCTACTCCTAGTATTTTATATTATTCCATTATATTTCCTCTTATTTTAGTAAATTTTTTCCTTGATTTGGATTTGGAATTTATATTTGGATTTGTAAAATAGTGAATTCGACCCAATTTTAATTTTTCCTCGAGTCCTTGAATCTTGACCACCCTTAAGGATTCAAGTGATTTGAGGGTCCCATTCCTACAAATTTAAGTCACTCAACGACATAGTATTTGGATCATAGTGTGGATAGCAGATGTTAAATTTTTAAATCCTCCATAAATGAATCTTGAACAGGTTTTTCTTCTAAACATCAAGTATATGGTTTTTGATAGCAAGCAAAGCTGCTCGGTTGATGATAGAAATTATAATGTTTGTTTATGTTCAGTATCAAAGAATGAAGATTTTCTCGTAAGTGGCGGGTCAGACTCTGAGCTGGTCCTGTGGAGAGATGTGACCCTCAAGAAGCAGGATGAAGCGAGGAAAGTGCAGGAGAAGCTCATCCTGCAGGAGCAAGAGTTGGCGAACCTGTTGAAGGCTGACCAACTATTGACAGCTCTCAAACTAGCACTCACTCTGGACAGACCGTTGCAAGTACTACGAATTGTTCAAGGCAAGATTACGTTCCTTACATGCCAGCAAAAAATATTGTTTTGAATGAGTGGGAGATGAGTCCTATCCTGAATTTCTCAAATCTGAATCTTAAATTTTCTTTCGAATCCTTGAATCTTTAAAAAGTTACAATTCTAGTTAAAGTTAAATTATTAGCATCATCATCATCATCATCGCGTCTTACTACCCGTTCGGGTTACACGCATTTACGCTAATGTGTAATGGTAGGGTGATTGTGAGATGAAATGAAGGACCTACAGTTTAATGTGGAATCCGAACCACGGTGGAGTCCTGGAATCCCCCACATTTACAAGTTGTGATTAATACACATCTTGTCAGAGGTGAAGGAAGTGTTGTGCAATCAGATAAATCTGTGCTGAGACAGAGGATTGAACCCCGGTCCCCCAGCACAGAAGTCTGACACCTTACCTCTAGACCACCAGGTCACCTTATTTTACTTTGGATGCAAGAAGGCAAATGGAAGAATTTCAGTAACTTATGCTGGCCATAGAAACCAACCAACCAATTAATATTGCAATGTGTTAATCAATTATCACAAATCTCTGTAATGCACATAACAGAAAATTAATATAAAATTCAACATATATGTTTATTTTGGTTGTCAATATTGACAAAGCCTTGTAATTATCGAAGCTGAAACATAAAAAAAAAGTGGTGTCATGTTACCCTTGATTGGCTCATCACCTATGAATAAGAACACTGTAATTTTGTAAGAAGTGTTTTATGATCCTTTACTTAGAACATTAAAATTGACTTCAAAACACATTTAAAGTCAATTGTAACGTTTATACATTTATTATACATGCGCGAATTAAAACTAAATAAAATCTTTTCGTGAACTTAACTACTTGATCCATTAAATGTGAATTACAGCCAAGTTTCAGGGCGGCCACTTTTGAGGAAAACCACGAATTAGACTTGAATTATGTGCATAAGGAAAAACCATTTAAAATTACTTGAATTTCAGGAATTTAAATATATTATGAGCCTTTATTCAAAGGCAAGACCAGACTAAATGAATTTTATTTTATTTATATTAAATTAATTTGAATTAGTTGAAAAATGATACCAGCACACAAAAATCACCAATACTCTACCACTGAGCTACCCAGGATTTGTCTTGTGCGTCATGCTTCACTCATATTTTAAGGCTGAGTCTGTGATGGATGTGTGGACTCATCAGATACATAAGAGTGACCAATAGTATTGTGAGCTATCAGATACCACAGCCATCTGTGACTCTGGCGCAGGAATTTGAATAAAGTATCAATACTTTTACTGATATTAGTATTCACAATCTGCTATCGGATAGATATTGAAAGAAACAACCTTTTGGTTATCTTATGCCTAACCCGGCGTCAGGGTTGGTGGTGACCAGTATACTACCCCTTTATCAATGAGAGGCATCATCATAAATTAAACAAAAGAAGCCTTTGTAGAGCTCAATGAACTGAGTTAACTCAAGGGTGTCCCAAGCAGAAAAGTGTGTGTTTCGACACCAATACCTACTGTTATCGATACTAATACAGTATCGATATTTTTCTTTCGATGCTTTTAATGACCACAGTATAAATACTTATGTTTCAATACCACATCCCTACTTTGGGGGGCTGTAATGCTGCCATCTAGACAACACAAGATTGTAATTAAAGTGAAATATAAATTACTATTAACAATATACAATGTCTATAAACTGAATTGTAGTCCTCTCTGTAGAGAGAGTGCCGGATCTCGTAATTACAATGATTTACAACTTGTGTTTAGATAGTCATCATATGAATTTTCCTAAACTCGATTTTATAACAAAGGAAATTGAAAAAACTAAAGAAAAAAGAAAAATAAACTACTAAGAGTAAATTTTATGAAGAAAGCCCATCTAGGGAAAGAGGAAAAATGTGGGAAGAATCCATGATGAAATATTATTCTATTTGTATTAAAATGTGTGTGTGACTACTTCTACTATAGAAGACAGAAGAAAGGAAGAAGATGTCACCTTAGTGCATTGGATTCTTCTCACATTTTTCCTCTTTCCGTAGGTGGGCTTTCTTCATCAAATCTACTCTTGTAGTTTATTTTTCCTTTTTATTTAGTTTTATCAATTTCCTTTACTCTAAAACTATTTGCCATTGGGCCACCTCATTTTTAAACACCTAAACTTGATTTGATATTAAAGTTTTCAGAAAAATCACACTAACTTACTTAATATTGTTTTAAAATTGGCGAAACTGGCAATGTCTTTTCTAGTTAATCAAAAGTTGGTAAGCATGCAGTTTAATTGGAGTATCATGTACACAGACAGCCCAGACTAATTCAAATAACAAGTCACTTTTATGGTAGTTAGGAAAATATTGGAAACAAGCAAGGTAAGTTGCCACCTTTCAGATTAAACGAAGTTTCCCCTTCACTTATCCTGGGAGGTTGCAAGCCTACCTTGCTCAGTTCCACTATGGCACAGCTTATAAGATAGGACCGTAGCGTAATCAGTCAACAGAGCTTTCAGCGTTGAAAAAATGTACATATATAAAATATTACATTCTCAGTTTTATTTCTAGTTTCAATTATTATTGTTGTTAAAATTGCCTTGTGGTTGTTACAGAAGTAATCAAGAAAGGTAAGGCTGGCCTAGAAGACACTATCAGACAACTACGTGCAGACCAGAAAGAATCTTTGTTGAAATGTGCCTCTGTTTGGAACACAAGCAGCAAAAACTGCCATCCAGCTCAGGTGAAACAAAATGTTACACCTTAATAATATATATATTTTTATTGAACTAGCGGATTGAAAACTGGTGAAGCTAGACAAAATATAATTTGAATAAACGACCTACTTCAAGTGATGAGACACATACTCTGTCAATTTTGAGCATATCTCTGAAAAACTTTATATTAGGTGCGGGAAAATAAAAATAGCTAAGTAGATCACTAAATATTTGAATAACCATTATTTTTACTATCTTTAAATAGTCCCTTTCTTAAATTGTAATTTCATTTAAATTAAAAATTTAACCTTGAGAATATAACTCAATAAGGAAAACCTCTTTTCGCTTTATGAGGCAAATACATTATATTTGGAAGAAGGTATAGGAAAGGTGGACAGAAACATATAAAAGGTGGGACAAACACAATATGGCCTTTACAATGAAAAGAAGAACACAGTTCACACTTTACACTGCTGCCAATGGACAAAGAGGTAATGGATGTCTCTTAATTTTCTTTAAGAGACATCCATTACCTCTTTGTCCATTGGCAGCAGTGTAAAGTGTGAACTGTGTTCTTCTTTTCATTGTAATGGCCATATGGTGTTTGTCCCACCTTTTATATGTTTCTATCCACCTTTCCTGAACCTTGAGAATATGTATTAATTGTTTTCAAACTTGGAATATTTAAAACTTGTATTAATATGTTCAACCACAAAACTAGCATTGGTTACTATTTAGTTATAGAATTATGTTGATTAACATGTCTAAAATCAGTGTTGATCAACAGTACAGTAAATATTTTACTAAACCTACCATATTTAAATAAAAAGAAAAGCCTTCACAATTTCATATTTTTTACTATAAATATTTTTTAACTGTCTTATTTTTCATTTTAAAGTATGAACATCAACTTTTAAAAGCATTATAGTTTGAATTGAAATAAATTTTGTAATAAGAAAGTAATCTAGTGAGAACCCATATAAGGTGCATGCATGTATGGGTAGAGGAATGGAATTGGAACAAAAGATGTGATCATGCTCGATTATTACATTAAAGACTAATAAACAAAATATGAAACATTTCAAGCTTATAACTTATTGTGATTTTTACTTTTTCTTGTAGGATCATTAAAAAACTATGGAGTCTTATTTTTTGGAAATATTAGTTTTAACATTACCGGTAACTTTTTTTTTTGTAATCGTAAGTGTAATTATTGTGTCCTTAAAGACACAAGTGTTGAAACCATTTTGATTATTGTTTCTAATATATTTTTATTTGAATGTTATGGTTATTTTTAAATCATGTTTATAAAGTGTTATTTATAATTTTAAAAAAATAATTCCATTTTTAACCCCCTTACCCCATCTTTGTACATGAGTGTTATTCATATTTTAAGAATGTGTTGTTCTATATAATATTTAAAATCTCACATTTTTCAGATGTTCAATTTACATTTTAATGATTTTATGTTTGTTTTGTTTGTTTTCGCGTTTCCCACTCCTCCTTGATGAATTCCGATAGAATGAAATCTAGGTCAAGGGATTGGGTGGTATGCATATATACATACACACACACACACACCATAGTTTTCATACACAATCGACTGAAAATTGTGAGATTGTTGTTGTGATTGTACAGTTATTTACTATGCTTTACAAGATAGGAGATGTATGTTTCGGTTTTTTCATGGAGCTAGAAGGAATATGTTTGTTAGGCTCTGGCTCCTAAATTTGTATGTGACTGGCAAAAGTTACAGAAAGAAAAATAAAGCGAAAACTACAAAGCGATTTAAATTTTGTCATTTACACTCTCGACAATATTGATTAATTTTCTCAAGAACATACTTTGTAGTAAATAGGGGTCTGTGAAGATATTTTTTTTGTTTCAAAACAAAGTTATACATGAAATATTCCCAAGGTTTGAGTATGTTGGTGTGTGTGTACCCCGCCTTACCTCTAGTGGTAGTGACATGGGCAGCCAGGCAGTCTTTATAGTAAGGGACACTGGTTTGTAGGAACAGTTGTACTTGTGACATATTGGCTGAAATGTGCCAACACCATCAGTCATGGGTTTTATTTTATGTTGAGATCAAATATTTCATATTGTATATTTTAACTTTTAAGCCGTTGCAAACCCCACAATGTTTCTAAAATATTTTAATATATTTTTAATACAATTCCTGTGAGGTAAAGTTAATGCTTATTAATTATTGCCATAGTGACCGAAAAATAAACAACACTTTTTCCCCAAAATCAGCCTTTATAAAACATAGGAAAGTCTATAATCACACCCTTGGATAATAAGTAACAAATATGTTAACTTTGAGGACCGAAAATAATATTAGGGCTGGGCCAATATGCCCTTTAGCAGATATTTTCGATGCTGATATTGCCGGTAACCAATGCGTTTTTTTTAATTACATAGTTTAGTTAATTCAGCCAACGGAAAAAAGGTGGAATATAAAATACAAATAACTTAAATCCATAACGAAAATAATTTAAATAGAAAGCAAACTGCATGTGCATGCCTTGGCTCATACTGAAAAAGTAGGTAATATTTCATTTTATACAACTTGTATTCATTAGAACTACGTTACTTATAGCCATATTATGATGTAGTTTTTTTTAAATATAAATCCACAACAAATAAAATCATACTGGCCCACCTAATATTCTTTTTGATAGTGTTTCACTTTGTTATTTGAGGAAATCTCTATCTCTAATATATTAATCATATATTTCATAATTTGAAAAAGCCTTAAGGTAAATAAAATTGAAAGGTTTATTATTGTTTATAATGTTGGTTTTGCTGTTTATTATAAAATAAAATATCTAATACAGAATTAAAGAATTTGTCTTTACATGCAAGAGACTTTATTTAAATATTTTTGTTTGAACCTGGAATTCTATTTTCATGAACTGAGAAATTAAAATATAATATCTATAGATTTTGAATTATCGGCATAAAATATCTGCAGGATAAAAAGCCGACTATCCTTGGCTGATTATTCCAATATTGGCCGATAAATCGGATCACTTATTGGCATTGACCCAGCACTAGATATTATATATTGAAATAGTTTATAATCACCATAATCTTAACGGTATGATCATGTTGAAATTATAGGACTAGGGTCCAAAACTAATCTAAGGTGCTTATATAATGTGTAACTTTTTTTTTATTAACATAATAACCATAGAAAATATAACTAGGATATAATTTGATTTGATAGGTCAAAATTTACAAATAAGATTTGTTTCAATTCAAGGCTCATTTTTATAATTATTTAATTGATAAGTTATACCTGGCCACCGGAATAATTAATATTGTGTTTGAGATTTATGTATCCGAATAGGTAGTGAATATGTTTGCAATTATCTTTGTTTTTGTTACTGCAGCTGGTGATCTCAATACTTTTGGACGACATTGCAATTGGCGAGTTAAAGACTCCAGGGTTGTCAAGTTTCCTCGAGGGAGTGATACCTTACACAGAAAGGCATTTCAACCGTTTGACTCAACTGTTACAAGACCTCTACTTTTTGCAGTACACTGAAGCTTGCATGCAACGTAATACCATGTAGCAACAGGTCCTTCCTCAGTGTTTGCTTCATGATCTAAAACCACAAAGAGACTCATTTTTTATATTTCTTGGAATGTATGAATGAAGATTGTAAATATTTTCAAATTAGATTATAACTCTTTTAAGGAAAACTTCTTAATTTTTATTGTTGTACATACTTTACAAGTTAAATCCTACCAATTTTCAGATGTGCAAATAGTTTTTAACTTTGTCATTATATAAATAAATATGATATAATTGTAAAGACCCTAACACATATTTCGATTCTGATATGAAGAACCTTCTAGATAATATAAACGTGTCTGCAGTTGTTGTATTTTCCTCTGTTATTATTACACTCGGGCCTCACTATACGCAGCAGACACTGAATGTGTGCAAGTAGAGGTTATGTTCCAATTTATTCTGTAAGTTGTAGCTTACACTTACTTACAAAAATTTTGACATTAAGTTTAGCTTTGCTTATTACAACAATGATGACAATAACTTTAGCTTTATTTATTAGATAATAAATCGGATCTAATTTAAGAAAATCAAAAGATTATTATATAGAGTAAAAACTTAAAAAAACCACCAAAGTAAACCTCATTAAAATAAATAAAGAATTGTAATGTTCTTATTTAGGTATGGTGGGGAACTACTTTTTTATTTTGGAACAGGAAATGAGTCATAATATTGGGATTTGGGATGAGAGCGGGAAATTTTAAAATTACGTTTTAAAATAATTTTAGATTAAGATTTAAAAATATATTGATTTCTAAACTAATATGGCAAGACTTGTAAAGTTATAATATCATCAAAACTCGCTTCAGTGGCTGCATGGTCTCCAACCTGTGGCCCGCATGTTGCTTTTGACTGTCCCGCAAAACCAATTAAAAACATCTAGAATCCGAGTCCATCCCTGTCACTTGACTAACCCTTTAACTGGCTTGTCACTCTCTTCTCAGTTATCCCCCACTCAGAGACACCTTTCTAAGCTTTGGAACTGTTAGTTTTATTTATGAAAGAATAATAAACAATTAAAGAACAAAGAGCACATGCTCGCCACTCGAGATATAGACCGGAACTAACAAAGACGTTGCACAAGACGCTTTGGTGACGTCATCAGAGGAGTGGCTTCATAAATCTGAAAGTAGAATAGTTACTAAACTCGTGTTTGTTATTATAGGCCTAGTTAAGAGAATGTTCATTTATTATACACAACACCCCCTCTCAAACACGTGTTAACTTTATTAATGTCTATCACGCCAAGTCCTTGTATGCACTGATGATGGCTTGGTCCGAACAGTCCTTTCGTGAGCACATCAGCTACCATCTTGTTTGTTGGAATGTATTTCACATTGATTTCGCCTCGTTCAAAAACTTCACGCACATAGTGATGCCGAATGTCAATGTGTTTGGTACGAGAGTGGTACACAGGATTATGCATGAGCTTTTCTGCTCCTTGATTGTCACAATAAACAAGAGTTGGTATTGCATTAACACTCAAGAACCCGATTTCTTTTAACAGGTTTCGTAAGTAAACTGTCTCTTTTGCTGCTTCCGTAAGAGCCATGTACTCTGCTTCAGTGCTTGAAAGAGCCACGGTGGATTGTTTTCTCGCCTCCCATGTCACGGCAGAGCCTGCCACTTGAAAGGCGTAGCCTGTGTATGATCTTCTGTCATCAAGGGCTCCTCCCCAATCTGCATCCACGTATCCAATCAGTTCAGCGCCAGATCTCTTGTAGACTAGTCCATGGTTGCTCGTACCTTTCAAGTATCGTAAGACGCGCTTCGCCGCAACCCAGTGTCCTTTTCCGGGGTTTAGGTTGTACTGGCTCAAAGAGCTCACCGCATACGCAATGTCTGGTCGTGTAGATACTGCGAGGTACATCAGAGAACCGATGAGTTGCTGGTACGGAACTTCGCTCATTTCCTCTGCCTCCTCCTCCGTAGATGGCTCCATGGCTTTGGATAATTTGCTGTTTCCATCTAATGGGGTATTTACCGGTTTGCAGTCTTGCATTCCGAACTTTTTGAGAACATCTTCTATGTACGATTTCTGTGACATAGTGACCAACTTTGAATTTTCATCTTGTTTGAATTCAATTCCAAGACAGTAGTGCAGCTTTCCTAAGTCTTTCATTTGGAAGTTTTGAGACAAATCGTCTCTCAATCTTGTGTAGGCTTCTTTACTGTTTGTAGCTATGATCAAATCATCTACATAAACAACCACGATAAGAGTCACACAACCATCATTCATGTGGTACACACACTTGTCACAATCTAATTGTTTGAGTCCAAAAATTTCTAGTCTCTCGTGCAACTTTTTGAACCACTGTCGGCCCGACTGCTTTAGGCCATATATGGACTTTTCGAGTGAACAAACTAGACGCTCCATTCCAGGGGTAATGAAACCGTCCGCCTGTTCCATATAGATCTGTTCGTCAAGATCTCCATTTATGTAGGCCATTACAACATCAAGCTGATACAAAGTAAGGCCTAACTCAGCTGCTAGGGCAGCAACTAGTCTTATTGAGCTAAGTCTCGCAACAGGTGAAAATGTTTCATGGAAATCAATCCCTGGGCGTTGGTTATAGCCCTTCGCTACCAACCGAGCTTTCCGGCGTTCGACATTACCGTCTGGCCCATACTTTGTTCTGAGTACCCACCGACAACCAATGACAGCTTTATCTTTTGGGCGTGGTTTCAATGTCCAGGCCTTGCTGTGTGTCAGAGCGTTGAACTCAGCTTCCATCGATTTCTGCCACTCAGCTGCATACGGTCCTTCTAAGGCTTCTTGTACAGATGGATTTACTGCCTCTTCATACATCAAGCTCGCACTTTCAGGTTTTGGCGTAACCAGATTAAAAAGTTTTGCTGGTCGTCCCGGCTTTCCTGTTTTAATCAATTTAGGTCGACCAGGCCCCCTCTTATTCTCAATCACTGTGCAGTCTTTGCTTAAATTTTCTGATTTGAGGTAATTCTCATTGACTTCAATAGGCCTATCAGGATCAATGGGATCACTTTCTTGAACTTTATCTACATGTCCATCAGCATTAGAAATAGGGTCTTTCACACTGTTATCAACATATAAGTAAGAAGGTTCAAAGTTCGCACACTCCTTTTGTTCATCCGAAACTTTGACAGTTTCAAAATTTTCCAAAAATTTTACATCTCGGCTTCTCAATATTTTTTGTTTTTCTGGGTCCCAAATTCGATACGCTTTCGATTCAGTAGAGTAACCCACAAAAATACCTGCCTTGGATCTTGGGTCAAACTTTCCTTTATTTGGGGCCTTATTCAGCATATATGCCTTGCAACCAAACGTCTTGAAATGTCCTATGTTTGGTTTTAGCCCAAACCAAATTTCATAAGGGGTTTGTTCTTCCAGCTGTTTTGATGGACATCTGTTTCTGATGTAAGCAGCTGTGGCAATCGCTTCGGCCCAAAAACTTGTTGGTAAGCCAGACTCCAACAGCATACATCTTGCCATCCCCACCAGCGTGAGATTCATGCGTTCAGCTTTGCCGTTCTGTTCTGGAGTTTCTGCTACGGTATGTTCTCTTCTTATCCCTGCGATGCGCATTTCTTCTGTGAACTCTTTTCCGCAGTACTCCAGGCCATTGTCTGTCCGCAAAGTTTTGATTTTCTTTTCGTGACGGTTTTCCGCTAATGCTTTGAATGTTTCAAAAGCCTTTTTCACGTCACTTTTATGTTTTAGAAAATGAACTTCTACCCAGTTAGATTTATCATCGATAAACGTTGCAAAATAAGAAGCACCACCATGAGATTTCACTCTCATTGGGCCACAAACATCTGAGTGCACTAATTCAAGTAATTTTTCACTCTTCGACTCAGACCTTTTTGGAAAAGGCGTAGCAACTTGCTTTCCTAAGATACAGGTTTCACATGTTGAAAATGTTTCTGATTTCTTAAAATTCATACCGCTAACCATGTCTTTCTGAACGAGTTTCTGCAAGTCATACGCATTTAAATGTCCATATCTTCTGTGCCACTTTTCAAGTTCACTAAGATTGCCTGCCTTACTCACGTTAGCTACATGTGTCGAACTCTCACTTTGCATGTAAGGTTCGATAAAATACAAATTTCCACGTTTACGAGCAGTTAACAACACTTCACCATTTTCGACAATTTCAGCATCATTTGCATTAAAACACACGCTTCGCCCTTTTTCAACAGTTTTTGAAATTGAAAATAAATTTGTCTTAAGTGTGGGTACAAAAAGAGTGTTTTCTAACCTCACTTTTACAAATTGGCCCTTTTTATTTGAAACATTCATTACTGCAGTTCCAATGCCTTCAATGTCAGTTGTTCTGTCATCCGCTAACCTAACCTTCTGACTTATGGTTGGCGTGAGTTCCAAAAAACTATTCTTGTCGCGGCACATGTGTGTTGTTGCTCCACTGTCAACACACCACACGTCATCTCTTCTCGTTAACTTCGCACAGAGAGTGCTCACTGAAGATGATGTCAATGTCACGATCTCTTCTGCTGCTGCATGGGTTTGCTCTGATGCCATCGAAACTTGCTTTTCATTCGCCATTTTTGTCCAGCAATCGGCTGCCTTGTGTCCCGATTTTTTACAATAGTTACACTTATATAACCGTTTTGATGCTTTAAAATTCCTATTTTGATTTTGCACACCACTTTGACCTTGGATCTGAAAAACTTTATTATTTTGATTTGTAGGTAGGCCTACACAGTTTTTATCCGGAGGTTTGTTTTTATTTAGACTTCGCCCTATGGAAGATTTTACATAGAAAGCGCCCGCACCATTTAAGTCTGCTTTCTTGTCCTGTCTTGCACTGAATTCTTCTAGAAGTTTTACTTTCAAAGACTCTGTGTCCGGTAGTTCATCTCTAGCTTCGATTGCACAACGAAAATTATCGTAGCTATCTGGCACACTGTATAATAACACGATGGTTAATAATTCTTCAGAAATGCGAATATCCATTTCATTGAGTTTGTCAACTGTGTTGAGAAAATTCGTGAGATGATCCGCCATGTTTTCTCCTTCTTGCATTTTTGTGAACAAGAGTTTTTTCAAAAGTGTAGCTTTTCTTGCAGGCCCTCTAGACTGGTAAACTAGTTCTAGTTTTTGCCAAACGTCTTGCGATGTTTCACAATGTCTTATGTGACAAAGTTCTGTAGGACTCACAGCTAAAATAATATCAGCTTTAGCTTTACGGTCAGCTTTGTCCCACGTGGCCGCGTGTCTAGCGGTATCAGCAATTGATTCCACGTCAGCACCTACAGCCGCTTTAGGCCTAGGATTGGTTCCATCAACGTATTCCCAGTGGTCGTTCTTAATTAAAATTGCTTCCATTTGTTGTCTCCATGTATCATAGTTTTCCTTTCCCAGCTTTTCTATATGTGTCAAGAAGCCGGCCATCTTGAATTAATGGATGTGATTTCAGGCGGCACTAACGATATTTATATTACCGCATTTACACTGCCCTATCACGTTAACAAAACAAATAGTCAATGTTTATCTTCTTCCAAACCGTTAATACAGCGTCCTGAACCCATAACCTGTTAGTTTTATTTATGAAAGAATAATAAACAATTAAAGAACAAAGAGTAGATGCTCGCCACTCGAGATATAGACCGGAACTAACAAAGACGTTACACAAGACGCTTTGGTGACGTCATCAGAGGAGTGGCTTCATAAATCTTAAAATAGAATAGTTACTAACTCGTGTTTGTTATTACAGGCCTAGTTAAGAGAATGTTCGTTTATTATACACAACAGGAACGTTTGACCTTTGCACGCCATCACAATGTTCCTTCTTCCCCAGAAGCCCTGCTCTTGAATCCTGAGTAGTGCTAAATCACGTGCCGCAAGAGGGGGTTGTTTCTTGCCTCCGAATGTCCTTGGTGTAATATCTGGAATGGAACTCTCCTCTTGTATTAGAATTCCGGGTACCGCACCATGTGGGAAAACCTCAACGGCCAGTGGCACTCTGCTGGATAGAGCCCCTTCTTATAACTCTGTTCCGATTCTTCTTTCCTCTTTCCCTAATGGCTCCTACAACTCCTCTTCGTTAGGAAGTGGTGGTGTTTGTGGCCCTCCTTAAAGCCACACATATCTTTCTTAGGGCTAAGCTCTGGGTCTCATTCCTCCACACCACCTGCGTGGTACCCCTTTGGACTGCTGCCTGAGCTCGTATATGGGAACGTTGTTTGTGCAGGACTAATGGCAGAGCTTCAAGGCAGGGAAATGGTTGATGGATGACAATCTGGCCTCAACCACGATCCTGGTGACAACCCTTCATTTATTCCCGAAGAGGTTTCAGGGTCCTTTTGGAAGTCTGGACTAAGTTCTCTCTCTTTAAATGCATCTTGCGAGTGTCTAACCTGATTATCTTGGTCCCGTTGGTCTTATTTATTTATCCTTTCATTCTCCTCCTTCCGCACTTTGTTCCCCTATGAGCTTGTCGGTCATGGTGAACAATAGTGGTTTTCTGGTGAAACACTACATGTTGCAGCTTGTATATTCCACTTACAAGGTCCTTCTTGATCATAAACGGCCGATAAAGTTTTGCCGCTTCTTCTACTTTAGGAGTCGGCTGATGGAGCCACACTTGGTCACCCACTTGTGTTCTTTAAGTCCGATAGTTCCACAGGTCGAACTAGATAGTGGTCGAAGCTCCAACTCCGAGAGAGCACCTCCCCAGATGGCGAATAGGGGGATGCTCGCCTCTGACGGCTATACCGCTGACCGAGTGGGTAGCGGGATAGCTGGTGGGGGAGGGTACTGGGGGCGTAAAATACCCGGGGTGGACTAACTGGAATGGTAGGGTAGTAGTACTTTCTTATAGTTAGTAGTATTTAAGTGCCTAGCCTGTTTGCAATAATAGTTTAAATAAGAAAAATATACAATGTAATTAAAGGATTAATCAAAAGTAGCATAAAATGGCTTAGATTTAAAGATTATAAGATACCGAGCCAAATAAACCAGAAAAATAAAAAAAAGTCTGTTAATACAAAGCTTTTTGTCACCTCTTTGCTACGCCCAAGTGTTTCTGTGCCGCATCATGTACACTATCCAGAAACTGTCGTAAGTGAGAAATAAAATCCCGGGATCGGAAAGCATTACCCGGTGGCAGACCATACTTGATGTCTGCTGGTAGACGAACTTTGTCTCCAAACATTAATCTGCTCGGACTGTGTCGCATGCTCTTGTGCACACTAGCTCTATATGCCATCACATGTGGCAGCTTCACATCCCAGAATCACTGGTGGTCTCCAGCCCAGTGACTTAGCATCAATAGCAGTGTTCTATTAAAACGCTCTGATTGAGGGTGAAAGAGTGAAGTGCGGGTTTTCATTATTCTCAGCAATGAACACATCTCATGGAACAGTTCTGATTGTACCATTTCCGGTGCCCCATAGACATACAAACTCGTCCACAATTACCCAGGCTACCGTTTGAGCTGTCTGGTCGGGGATAGCTTAAGCCTCGATCCACTTAGTGAAATGGTTGGCCACTACAAGCATGTACCAATTTCTTCTGGCTGTGACCGGGAGCGACTCATTCCATCTGCCTGGTGGGCACATACATTTGTAAAGGTGTCCTGGCCGCTGGTGTGGGCATATTGCGGCGGTTACAGTCTTCACACGTCTCGTACCACCGCTGTACATCACTACACATACCTGCCCAGTAAATTATTCTCGTAGCCGTTCAAATGTATTGATAACTCCGAGGTTAGCTCCTGAACTGGTATTTCCGTGGTACTAGTCAAAAATGTATGTCACTAAGCTAGTGGGCACTACCGCTCGGGGCTTAGCCCGGTCTATGGCATGATCTACAATGTAGAGCACTCACTTAACTGGGGCTTAATTAGTATCCATGGTCAATGAGAAGACCCTGGAAGCCCTGTCCTATCAGTCGAGTTTTGGCTTAGTAGGTCCATGATTGGCCCGTATATCTCATCCTCATGTGCCACTGCAAGGGCGCACTCTTTTGGCTGATCTTCCAGTTCTTAGTCTTTTGGGGCCAGTTCTGACGTCCACTTTGGGAGTCACTCGCTCTCATATTCGAGCCACATTGCTCACATGAACATCGTGACAAACCATCTGCATTTCCATGCTGCACGCCTGACCCGAGAATCTAGCTAGATGCAAAATAGACCTCTGTAGGAAGCTGACATTTTTTTTCATCATAAAATGTTAGGCTGTGCATATAATGATATGTAATATCGCTGGTTGTGGCTACACTGATATATTATTCTTTGATAGCTGTATCTTATTAGTGGTTTTTTTTCCTTGGGAATTCATTATTCTATACATTTTCAAGTCTGGAGAGTTTCCTGGCGACTTATTTAAATAATAATATTGCACTACTATTTTAGGGCAACAAGGTTTTTAATTACTTAATATTTGTTTGATTAAAAATTGTGTAATTGTAATGCATATGTTATTAAAATATATAATAAATAAGAGAAAATGTATTTTCCCAATTTTTTAGGGGTGGGTTCATAAGTTGTCCAGGGACTGTTTGTATGTTTGATTGGATAATATGCATGTATCACATTAACTCACTACTATTTAGGCTATAGTTAAAGCTATGATTAAATAATAATGTTATGGTAGCTAAATAAAATGTAAAGAAAATGTTTTCTCAGCTGTAATAACAATTACTGTTACAATGTTTTTAATGTTGCTAGTAGGTGCAGACCTGCATAGTATTATTCTATGGAATGATTAATATCTATAGTAATAAAATTGAGAGTGTGTCTGTCTGTCTGTCATGGGAATTGATGCGGAGGTTTGACATTTTAAAACTAGTAGCCCTTGTGCACCTTAAAGCTGGAATCTTACATTTTTTTATAGTTTTTAAAAAAAATTAACCAAAAAGTGGGTCAACAGAACTATAGAAGTTTTTTTTTTCTGCCTGAAACAAATAAGTGTTACCAGGGGTAACCACGCAATGCCGGGTACTTCATCTAGTCTTTAACAAGACCAGGGATAGGTTGTAAGGAACAATAAACTTGGCTAATATTAAGAGTTTGAAAGGATTTATTAATACTGTAGATTATATTAGAGCTTTGTGTACATGCATTTACATTTACTTTCTTATATACTAAGCCATGTAATGAATACAAACAGATAAGTACATATTTTACAAACAAATTATTCCACTAACACAACTATTTAAAAATAACATATCTCCATTAGGAACATAATATAATGGCTTACACATATACTTATATTTAAAAAATAAGATCACTGATAGCAATAAAGGAGAAAAAGTTCAATAAAAACATTTGGAATTTTACATTTAAATAAAAACAAACTTTGGTAATCACACAAATAAAACACAAAACAGTTTAACCAAACATATTTGATCTTTTTACGAAACATATTATTCTTAACAGCTACAAACTATAACTAAATAAATAATTGAAAATTAAGCTTAAATTTAGTTAGAAATTACAGTAAATCATGTAACATGCTCAAATAAGAATGATCAAGAATTTTGATAGTTAATTTTGGAATTCTTTCACAAATCTATACTTTTTATAGGTCTATGTTTTATTAGTAATGAATTAGTTCTAAATGTATTTTCATATATAGTCCCATGAATATAAACAATTGAGAAGAAAAATAGGTATTATTGGTCATTATTTTGTTGGATAATCTTGTGCAATACATTTAGCTCTACTCCTTGGCGACCAGAGCATCTAAAAGGTTGTTTCTTGGGATTTTATAGCACATTTCTTGGGTTTAACTTAAACAAGAATGTTGGAATATATTTTTAGTTCCTTAAGAAAATTTACAAACTTTAATCGATATATGTTATTGTTGGCAACATTTGTATCCAGTGTTTCTGACAGTTCTGTGAAATCATATTATCAGAAAGCAATTATAAAAATTATCAAGCTATGTGGATTAATCTTAAAAATAAATCAACTTCCCAATTTAACTATGGTATGTAACTAGTGCACCATCTATTGGTAGGTTTATAAATTCCTCAATGCAGCTTATGATTTTATTTGTATTTACTAGTTTGGGGTTTGAAACATTTTACTTGAATGGACTTTACAAACATTAAATGCTTGCTTTATAAAGTATTAAATTTATTTACTAACAAGCTGATGTGCCCGTTACTCGTACGGGGAATCTATTAAGTAGCTTTGTTATAAAATTATCCACAGGGTGAAGTAACCAAATCTTAAATTATATTCAAATATTAATCCTTTATTGGTTTAAATAATGTTTCAAAATGTGAAAAATAACTATTTTTAACGTTACTTTTGTGTAAGTTTTATTAGGGCATGTTAAATAGTTAAACACGATTTGACTTCTTATGTGAATACAAAACAAACAACACGAAATTTAATTTATCTTTGAATTTAAGGTTGAAAGCTATTCTGTTTAATCTTTGGATTGCGGTTTATTTGGCCATCAAGTTAAGTAGGGCGAAAAAAATTAACTTTACATTCAATAGGAGAATACAACATTGATCATGTGGTTTGGAACAGAATATTTGAAAAAAACATTTATTTCGTTTTATTTTAATAGAAAAAATATAATCTGTGTGTTACCGGACATCCAAGCTAGATGCATACGAGATTTCAGCGCAATCAGTACAGTGGTTTTTGCATTAAAGAATTACAATCAGAGACCAACTCATTTTTATACCTAAACAATTCTGATTAGACCACTCACTGGCACTCAAATCCAAAGTAACTATTGTTGCAAGAGGTCCCCTTCTACGAAGACAGCCAAACCTCAGGGCTAAGGGGCAAAATAGATCTAGTGTGTCTACTGGCAATTCTTTGAGCATTCAATACCTCGACAAGCTATTTCAAGGGGTTTCTTCTCTTCATTTTCTTACCCCATTTCCTTTTATTATTTCCTGTTCAATACTTTTCCTGTATCCATTGCCACCCATATAAAAACATTTTGGCAGGTGTTGCGACCAAAATGACTTGACCTTGAGATGTGTGCTGTTGAGACACACTCAACACTTATTACTTGGTTTAAAAGATTATGTTAAGATCAAAACTTGAATAAAAGTTTTAGTCATAGTAAAATTAATCCTAAAATTGGCACATGAGAAAATAGTATGTTATTTAAAATAAGCATGTGTGAATTGCTTCTCGATATAGCATTGCACCACATCAGTTTAAGTAACACTAGATTACATAATAATATGTATCTAAAATTAATTATGTTAATTTGAACTTATTGAGCTGAACATATTTCATATTAGTGTACAGAAAACATTACTGACAAAACTTAGTTATTTAATAAAATATAGTAGATTTACATAGTTTAAAAGCAACTCAAGGATTGAGAATATTTTGGGGCAGTAAGCAAGAACGCCACTAGACGATCATTCAGACTGACAGTATGCACCAGTATTTACAACGAGGCTGTACATGGTCTGTCTTCGCGTCATGAGTCTCTATCTCTATCAGTCTCAGCTCCACATGCTCTGGTTGTCCCATCACATCCACAATCTTAACTGGGACACTCACGTCTGCTTGTTCCGCGTCCATGTTTGCTACTGAGACTGAAGGAAATACTGACAGGTGCGCTCACACAGTCAGTATTCTCTTCAGTTTCTGTTGCACATTGCGCGCAGAAGCTGAGATTGATAAAAATAATTACACAAAGATTGACCATGTATCATAAATACTAATGCATACTGATCGTGATAAGAAGTCACATAATGCACTTTTATCAAAGTAAAAATTGACTTTTTTAGGGTATTTTAAATTATAAGTGTGATTATCAGTAACTAAGAAGAAATAGTTAATTATGTGAAGAAATCAGTTCACTTATTAAATTTAAATCAGGAGTGTTTAGAAGACAAAACATTACAAACTACATTACAAGCATAAACAGTATGCTTTATAAGAAATGAGAAACATAAATCTGAAAGTTATCAACATTTAAATACACGTCTTTTGTAAAAACAATAAAGCAGAATTTACAATAAAAATTTAAACTAATATAATCTTATATTTTTTAATGTATTTGGGGGTGTGCGAATATTCAACATTTCGAATACGGTAGTTTTTAATAGTAAATAAGTAAGTCTCAATAAGTCTATTCAAAAGATCACTGTTAATACAAAGGATAAATACAAGGCTCGAATAGTTGGGCATTCTAGTTCCAAACTGCCGCTAACTATTCTTAATTCATCCCACTATTCATCTCGAATACCTTCACCTGTCTTGATTCTAATAAATGTCAAAATTGGCATCATAATAAGATCTGATTCTACAGATAATAGGATAGGAATTGTTCTAATACATAATGAACAACATTTTAGTTAATTTTACAGATTTTGATTTTTATCTAGATGGGTGCCTTAGAATATTTTTTTTTATAACTTTTGAGATTTTGGTAATCTATCATTATATTTTACAGGTGTCAACATTTTATTGAAATTTATTAAACAATCAAAACAAAATTTGTTCCATTTGATTTAAATTAAGAAAATTAATTATCTTGATCAGTTAAAACAATTTATATGAGAGATGAGTTGAATACACTATTTTACGAAGCCAAATTTCCAATTTACCTTCAAATCTCAAATCCAAATCTTGGAAATTAATTAAATATAGTTGAATAATGGAAACTACAATTGGTAACTAAATGTTAACTGAATGTATGAATAATATATTATGGATTATAATAACAATACTTACCACTGCATCTTACTACCCATTCAAGTTATACGCTTAAGTACTAACACTCTAATTGGTTAGAAATTGGGAAGGTTGAATAAAGAGGAAGTGAGCCCATATTTGCGTGGAGGGAGAGTAGAAAACCATTTAGAAAAAACCACCCTCAGTTCACCCGACCAAGATGCGGAACTCGATCTCCTCGCCTTCGGCAGTCTAGCTCAACACGAAACTTGTGTGTTAGCTAACTATGCCACCGAGGCGGGTAGTGGATTACAAGAAAGAATGTTAACATTTAGTTACTAATCATATTTTCTATTTTGATGATATATTTTTATTTCCTGCTATGTTCATTTTTCTTCCAAGATTCGGATTCGAAGGATTGGAGATTGGGATTTGTAAAATAGTAGATTTAACCTAACTCTAATAATACCCTAATTTATTTTAGTTTAGACCAATATAATGTAAATCTATACACGTTTATTTTTCAGAAACATAATTATCATCAAAGTACCTCATTAGATCAGCTGTTGGCAACTTTCAGCCCACTAAATAATTTTATCTGGCCCGCAAGAGCTTTAGCAATCAAAAATTGTGTTCTTAAAAATAGACCAATAAATATATGAAACAATGAAAAATGGCGCCTCCTTTCAATGTTTATTTTAATACAGCCGTTTGGCGCCATTTTTCATTGTTTCATATATTTATTGGTCTATTTTTAAGAACACAATTTTTGATTGCTAAAGCTCTTGCGGGCCAGATAAAATTATTTAGTGGGCTGAAAGTTGCCAACAGCTGATCTAATGAGGTACTTTGATGATAATTATGTTTCTGAAAAATAAACTCTAGTTAGTATACCACGACGAGTGACGAGTGGGAGCTGTTTGGTTCACATAAGAACATATTTCATTTTGAGGCAAATCTTGGCATTTATACGAATGTGAAAATATGGGGCTTTTGGCAGTGTTTGAGAATAATTTACTGGTGAATTGGCACACTTTACCGTTGATGAAATTAATCTGTATACTAATAAAACCAAATAAAAGATTTGTTGCAACATCATAGTAAGAACCATGATCGGAAGGAGACAAATGCTGGAGAGATAAAGTGTGTTATTGGACTAACAATTAATATTAAGTTAACGCAACGGTACCAGTAGCTGACACTGCTCCAGTAATAATTTGAATAATTAGGGTTGGAGTTCAGAAAGTTCATTTCCTTGTTTCTTTTTCTATGGAATACACCACTTTGTTTAGGGAACTAGTAATTACTAGATGTTTGTTTACAAGTTGATTCTTAATACTTTGTTAAAGAAATTGATAAGGTAAGCTCAATTATTCTAGTTTATTATTTAGTCATAATAAACTGTCTTAAATAAATTAACCTTATAAGTTTTATTAGCAGAAAACTCTGAACAATTTGGTATAGCTTTTTCTAAATATTCTTTGACCCACTGATGGACATATTTGTTAGTTTTATACTTAAAATAAACCTCAAATTGCACACATATGCTATCTATTAATGTTATGTGTCACTAAAGATATTCTGAAATAGTTCACAAATTGACCCCACAGTGATTTAAATCTCCATATTGTTAACTAGCATTGTAGCTTTCTGTGTTGAATATTTCCCTGGTGTGGTTGTGTTTCTTGTGTCGAACATTAAGCTACCTTGGACTATGTTAATTGAGACTTAAAGAAAGCTGGTTCTGCAATACAAGTCACGAATCAATTTAAAAGGGTATAATTCAGTACTTGTCATGTAATTTATGGCAACATGAAGATTGTGCATATGTAACACCTAGTTTTAAAAAGTATTATTGTGCAGAATGTATTAATTAATATGATTTAATTCACTGCAATAACTGTTCATGATTGATTGTACATTATCAGAACATTGTGTAGTTGTTATAAAAATTTATATTAAAAAACAAATGGTTATAAATTTAAGACTTTGCAATTTGTATTCAAATAATTAGCTGGTGAAAAAATGTATTGATTGATTAACTTAACTTAGGTGAATTAATTTTTGGAATGTGTTGCAATACGGTAATGGGCATACTCTGGGGGGTGAAAGTGAGGGGGTTGAAACTCCCCCGAAATAATGGCAACATCAAATATATATACACATATAAATATAATTTGTGTATAAACTGTTCTCCAGATAGATTTATACTGTGAATGTAACATAACATACAGAAATTCTGTGTTGAAAGACTGCATTGTCCAAGATTCACCCACTTCAACATGAACATCTCTCCTTTCTCTTTGTGAAACCAGGGTCTGTATTAACTAACGAGTGCAATTTTCTCCAGCGCAAGTCTAGAGCTGGTGTAACTTTGCACTCAAGATACTCCCAAAGATGCGCCTTATTATTTGCTCCATTTCCTTATTCACTAAACAAAGCACAAACTGGTGGCAAGATTATGGTGATGTCACCATAAACATCATCAATTGCTCTCTTTTCGACCAATCCCTGTGAAGAATTTACTTCCAAAGTCAAGGTTGCTTTATTTTAAATCTCTTATTAAAATGACAGCAAATACAAAGATTTCTAAACATTTTGTTTGTAAACTAGCAATAAAATTAGAAGCAGCCTCTTTCTAGGTGCCCTACAGAAACAATATTCGTACATATTTAGTATTTATTAATATTATTAGTTTAAAGCCTATGTTTCATTATTATAACATTTATACAAACTTTAAAACTTATTTTAAGGCTCTTGGACGAGCAATTGCAATATTAAAAGAAATGGGAGATTGTCTAAAGTTCTTTACATAACAATTTTTGATTTACTGGTATAACAATAAATGTTATTAAATTTTACTTTTAATTTTTAAGACTTTTTAGATTAGAGTATTAATATTTTATCAGTGTAATATGAGTAACAGTATTACTTATTTTTGGATCATAAATTATTGCTATCATACTATAATTTAATCATCTATTAAGTTTTTATCATAATACATTTCAATCTTTGTGTTTCTCTATTATTTCTTAGGCCTTGTGCAAGCAAATTAAGTATAATAGCAACATAGCATTAATGTTAAACATGTCTCTTTCACACATTTCTTAAAACTCTTTTAAAAACCTACTAAGCTGATTAAAACCCATTTATTAAGACAATGTTATATGATGTCATGTATTGAAACTTGTAAGTGTCAAATATTGGTGCAACCAAAAAATAAGCCTGTCAACTACTGGAGCATTATAGGGATTAGTAGAAAATTAATTTTTGTGTTTAATTAAGAAAAATGTAATTTGTTATCGGGAAATTAAAGAAGAAGACTTACAACAACATAATCACTACAATATATTCTTTAAAAAAGAAAGATCTCTTATATGTGTCAACTACTGGTATTGTTTTCGTTACCTTACAAGGAATAGTACAAACATCAATTGCTCACTATTTTTTTCCCGTAGCTAAAAACAAACGACTTCGAGAAATATTGACTGATCAATCTCTTTATAAAATTTTTGCATTTTAATGACAAAAGCAGATATGACCGTAACAATAAAAATGAGCCAACCTTGAAAGTATTTAAAATGAATACATATCTTAGATTAGTAACTAGCTGGAAAATCCTAAAGAAACAAATTTCTTAAATTACCTATATATAAAAATATCTTAATTCATGTTCTTCGAATTTGTGAAAAATATACTCAAGGTACAGGAAATTAATGCTCAATTTAGGGGTTAACACTAACACTAATGCTGATATTTAGAAAATAACAGAAGAGTTGTTTGGATAAAAATGATTGAAAAACAGACAGGTAGTTAAGCTTTACCTCAACTTCACAAAACAATGACATATTGAAATGGGAAATTCAAGTGTTATCACAAAGATTTTTATTCAGACCAGATTTATTTCCAGATAATCTAATCCCAATAAATTGGCATTCTAAGCTATAAATTGGAAAATAATATGGATGTTCAAATTTTTAATCTTTATTAAGCTCAAATCTTTAATCTATATTAAAGGGATTTTAAGCAAGCTCTACCAAATTACACTCAGAATAAAATGGGTATACAATTAAACCAAGTGTCACAAAAGGACATGCGGTGGTTAATCTCTGTTTTAAAACTTTGGGAGCTTACAAAATAAGTCAAACAATGTGTTTAAATCATCTATTGCTCTTCCAAATAAACAAAACATATTTATCCATAGTTGTATAGTAAAGGATCTATATTTGGCCCAGCTTACACTAAAGTATGTGCTCCTAATGTAAACGTCCCTAGTATTGAGTTGAATTTTACTAAATTCTTCTATAGTTAAAATGTATATTATCTTTAATCAAGATTTCAAATAAGAATACAATCCTTCAAGGCACATGCGGTTTTAAGCAAAGACTGTAGTCATAATAAAATTATTGGAGTTCTCTCTTACATTTTTATCAAATAGACACGTTATAGTTACCATAATTTAACAACATAAGAACATGGTTGGCTGCCTTAGCTATAGCATCCTCAACGCTGGACGTCTGCACAGGTATATAAAACTTCTTTTGTGAAGACGGCAAGTTGGGAATGACAATCTGTTAAAACAAATTAGATTTTAAAGAATACAATAAAATAGTCCTACTCTCATAGAACACATTTATAGATATGTTATAAAAAAAATTAAATTCACTATGTACTATTAATTAATAATAGTGTTTAAAATATTGGTTGCCAGGAGACAAAGGGGGTCCACCCTCAACTACAAGGTTATCATTTAATTTTTATAAGAAATAAATAAAACTTTCAAAAAATAAATAAGTGGAAAAAAGGTACAATAAAAACTTTTGGGAAATAAATTTATTTTTTAGTAATTGCTTTATACAGTAGATACTAAATGTAAAGATTATTAGAGTTGTATTTTTAATTTACTTTTTTTAAATAAATGATGGATATTTTAAAATAGTTTGCTTGTACTGAACATTTGACACATTAACAGGTAGGTAGTGCAGTCTCCTAAATTAAGAGCAATCGTTTGAATATAACGGATGATTGGGCGAATCTGTCAATAATTGCTTCTGCATCCGATTCATCTAACAATTCCTTTTCAATGGATAACAACATGTTTGATTCCAAGATATCCTCAGACAGTGGGTTTCTTAGCTTTGTCTTTATGATCTTTGGTTTTGAAAATGTCCTCTCACATTGGACTTGAGTAACTGATAGTATCCAGATGACTTAGTAAAGTTTATAGAGGTTATTATATGCCTTGTTACAAAGTCTGTTGGATGATAGAAATTTTATTGCACACGATGGGCAGGTGCTACAAATTTTACACTTGTTTCAACTGGAATCCATATTCTCATCATCAATAAGCAATAGCCTTAATACATCAAAGCTCGAAGCAAAAGGAAACAATTCCAATATTACTTGATCTTTGTTTATTTGAAGAGAAAGCTTCATCTTCTTGGCCCTTCACTGCAATAGTTTTAAACTTCGATGAGTCCAAGCAGGATAAATATCTATAGAACTTTTGATGTTGTACGAAGTGTGAATATAGTGGCTGGACAGTGCACAATGTGGTCCATTAATAGGCTAGACATGTTTACTCAAATATCAGCTCAAGAACTCGAGGAATATTCTTCATCATCTATAAGCTCATCTACAACTTTTTATTCTTTCTCTGCCTCTTAACTGGCAATGCTGTTTCCAAAGAGTCAATTTTCAATGTTTGAATTTCATCCATATTCAATTGTTAAATCTGGTCATTACATTGATTTGATCATTTAAATGTCTTGCTGAACATTATTTAATGTTCTTTTCTGTTCGTTCAGCTCTGTTGTAGCTGAATTTAATAAACTTTATGCAATAAAAAGAGTCAATTTTCAATGTTTGAATTTCATCCATATTCAATTGTTAAATCTGGTCATTACATTGATTTGATCATTTAAATGTCTTGCTGAACATTATTTAATGTTCTTTTCTGTTCGTTCAGCTTTGTTGTAGCTGAATTTAATAAACTTTATGCAATAAACATAGCTAAATCATTTGTTTGTAAATAACTTGATAATGGGGCTGTAGTTTCAAATACATACAAGTAAATGCTGCCAATATTGTTTTAAAATTATTACCTACTATTAAAATAGCAATACACCGTAAATTTTAGTTGCATTCAGTAATAATACTGGAACTTATATTATATTCGCGCTACTAAAAGGTCATGAACCTTTTTATCATATTGTCTAATGTTTAAGGGGGCCCACTTCATCAAGGACACACAGGGCCTACTTGCCAAAGGGCAAGCTGACACCATGGCCAGTCTGCCACTGCTAATGACGATCATATTTATTCTGGATAAATTACCAACCAATAAATTTACCATACAAACCACCCAAAGTAAATTTGTCTTATAGAATAAAGACCATACACTTTTTTCTACTATTATTGGTTTGTTCAGTCCCAAAAAGAACCAGACGAAACCACAGACCTAGAGTGATCAAGACAAAGTCTGGTTCGCAATTGATTGCTCCTTTTCGAAGAGAATCTTACCAAACTATAGTTCCAATGTTTTCCAGATCAAATATAGGTTTAAGTGGTTTATTTGTGTCGAACACACGGTTTAAGCACATAAATATTCACTCGTATACATGACAAAGGAATAATTTGATAATGATGATTGATTTTGTGGTGTATGGTGAGAGACTGAGAAGTTTACTAAAGAATACTAGGGCTGTGAGTGGAGACGAATGTGGAACGGATCGCTTCCTAGTGGTCTAAGAGGTTGAGTTGGATAGAAATTTTGTGATGAAGTAGCGAAAGAATACTGAGAAAGTAAAAGTGAAAGTGTGAAAATTGCAGGCTAAAATTATGAGGGCGCAATACGAAAGATTGCTGGGCGAAAAATTAACTTTACAAGACCGTGAATGGAATGTTCAAATATATGCTAATGCTATTTAAAAAGCTTAGAAGATAATAAAAGAGGTTGTAGTTGAGTGCGCAAAAGTTGTGTGTGGGTCTGCGGTGGTGGGAATCTTAAAAAAAGATGCATGGTTGAATGCACAGATGAAAGAAGCTGCGAGAGAAAAGGAAGACGCATACAATCGAATGATTGCTGTGAGGAGTGAAACAGAACATAAAGAAGTTGGGGACGTATACAAAGATAAAAAGATTAATGAAAAGAAATTAGTAGAGTAAAGAGCAAATGATATTAAAATAAGGGAAAAGAATACAGAATGAGTTTAAAGGTAATAAGAAGCTGTTCTGGAAGTGAGTAGAGAGAACGAAACAAGGCGCAAGGAAATAACTTTGGCATTCAGAATGAATGTGGTAAGATGACCTGGGATAAAAACGGTATAAGAGAGCAACGAAGAAAGTATTTTGAGCAATTATATGGAGAAATTATTTATAAAGTAGTAGAAAATAGTGAAAATGTTATAAGGAGTTAAAGAATTAACGAGGCTGAGGTGTTTAAAGCTATAAAAATGTTAAAGAATGGCAAAGCTACGGGAGTAGATTGGATCAAAGTGAGATGCTTAAGTATGAGGGCACGGTATTACTTGCCAGGTTGTGTGAGTTGTTCATTGTGTGTGCTGGGATTTCGAACGTTCCTAATAACTGGAAGAATCTCGTCACTGTTCCTTTGTATAAAGGCAAAGTCAGTAAGAGTGAATGTAAGAATTATAGGGATATTCGGTTGTTGAGTATTCCAGGCAAAGGTTTTGGGAGAGTTTTAATTGAGAAACTGCGGGCCATATTTGGGGTGTGCAATGTTGTTTTTTACCAGGTAGAGATTGCATGGACCAGGTATTTTCATTGCAACAAGTGATTGAGAAATGTATGGCAGTAAGAAAAAAGTTTATTGTGCATTTGTTGATCGGGTGAAGAGAAGTATATTAAGGAATGCTCTTAGAGAGAGTGGTGTGGATGCATGGTTAGTAAATACAATTATACCAGTGTGTGATGAAAGTAAAGCATGCGTTAGGGTGGATGAGGCTTTGAGCAAATGGTTTGACAGTGAAGAGGGTGTTAGACAAGGTGTCTCCATGGTTGTTTAATGTATTCTTGGATAAGTGTATGAGAGATGCGTGTTGATGTACAATTGGACAATGTGAATGTGAGAATGCTGTTAAATGCAGATGATGCCCTAATAATGGCCGAGAAGGAATGTGTCCTGCAGAATGCATTAAATCGTCTGAATGTGGCGACAATGGATGGACGGAGAATGGATCTTCATATAAATGACTCCAAAACTAAGTAATTGGTTTTTGATAAGGATGGATCAGGAAATGATTGTAAACTTATTATAAATGGAAAAATGTTAGAACAAATCAATGATTGTGTGTATCAGGGCAGAATGTTTTTATAAAAATGGAAGGATGGATGGTGAAATCGACAGACGGGTGAATGTATCTCAGAGAGTAGTTGGATGTATGTGGACTATTGCAAAGAATGAGGTAGTATCAACAGACACAAAGATGGCACTATATAAGAGTGTGTTAACGCCAACGCTGTTTTGTGAATGTGAAGCTTGTGTTTGTCAGGAGAAACACAAGATCATGCTGAATGCAGTTGGAATGAGATAGCTAAGAAATATATGTGTAAAAACTCGAATGGACATAGTCAGTAGTGAATGGCTGCTGAAGGGGTGCAATTTTAAAGGGAATCCATTAAGTCAATGTGAATGAAGTGTCATACGGTGGTTTGGGCATATTGAGAGGATGAGTATGGATTACATTAATGTGTTAGGGATTAGGAAGTTTGGCTTAAAAATATTGTTTTAATTGAACAAAGTCAACAAGTTTTTTTAAAAAAGAAAGGAAAAACGGTTTTGAAAATTTTAACTATAGCAAATTTGTCCTATTCTGATGAAATCTCTTGATTAATGAAACATAATTAAAATCATTATAACTAACATTATTTTGTCTCCTTGTTTGTTTATGTTATATATCTATGTAGTGTTAGGGATGAATAAAGTTTAATCTAGTGAAATTGTACCGAAAATTTGCATGTAATACAATTTAGGGCAAACCACCCCAAGTGCACACAACTGAGATTCAATCCTTGGTTGCCTGTTATCGGCAGTTCAGACTCTTGTGAGAGTGATGCATTAAACCACCCCAAGTGCACACAACTGAGATTCAATCCTTGGTTGCCTGTTATCGGCAGTTCAGACTCTTGTGAGAGTGATGCATTTAAACCACCCCAAGTGCACACAACTGAGATTCAATCCTTGGTTGCCTGTTATCGGCAGTTCAGACTCTTGTGAGAGTGATGCATTAGACCAGCGATTCCCAACCTATTTTATGCATTCGTACCTTTTGGCAGTCTATTTCCATTAATTATGCCCTTATTTTTTTTTTTTATCAAAATGTTTAACTATTAAGTTAATTGTTATTTTTGATTTATTTGTTGCAACTGATAATAAATGGGCTAGTAATGAGATTAAAAAACAATGTGTTAATAAGCTGAATAAAGAGTGCAGGTATTTTTATATTCAAAAAGTGAAAGTTACAATAAACACAAACACATTTAATTTATTTATTAATAATTAAAAAACTATTTTATATCTGAGATTGAACTCATTTTCTCAAGGTCAATTATAAAATAAAACCCGCATCGCGCCTCACCCCATCATTGAGCTAATTTAATAACTTTTTGACTGATCTTCTGTCTTATACTGTTGACATATGTAGCTCTTTCCACCATTAATCCAATATTTTCATTTTCCCCCAAACATCCTGGCGCGTACCCCACGTAGGGAACCGCTGCCTTAGACTATTCGAACACCAAAGCAGGTTCAGCTAATTTTAAATTTAAACGTATGATTAGAATGAATAAAACACTATCAAAGTTTAAAGGCAATATACTTTTGGTTCTAAGATGTAGTTTATTATGGAATAAAAAAGCCATACATTAAGGAAAGCTGTGTAAAGCAATTTGTTACCTACCCAGCATTCATAGAGAGGAATTTTGTTGGGTGAATCGCGGATCCTGTATTGGTAAGACGGTTGCCCCCATCTCCACACTTGGCATAGTTCTTGGAGAGTCTGAAATGTGAGTAACTTATATTTATACACAGCATCTACTATGTGAAAAAACTTGTAGCTGTAACACCGTTTCGTGACATTTACCTAAAAGTTCTAAATTTCTAATATGTATTCATAATATTCAAGATAATCCAGTTATGATTGTTGAGAAATGGATGTAGTGTCATTCCAAGGAAAATTTGGCTTTCTCTTTAAGAGGGGGTTGAACCGGGACAGGAACTGATAACCAAAATTAACATTTATTTTTAACGAACCGAAATCTGAACCGGAACCCTAAAAACACTAATCTGAAGAGTCAGAATTGTAATCGTTAAAGAATTTTAGGTTCATAAAGGCTCTAAAATATTCTTAAAAGTTCCTAGTTTTACAGAATTGTATGTAGTTTGACACGTTGCGCACATTTCTTTTTCATAAACTCAGTTTAGTTTTGAAATGTTGTGTTTCCTCTTTCTCAGTAAGTTCTGAAAGGGCTTGATATATTTTAGTTTACAACTTTGTTTGAAACATATTTTCTAAGGTTATTAGAAAAGAGTTAATGAGCCCTTGGCAATAAACACCAGTGCTAAATTCCAGAGGAATGTCGTGACTCACATTGTTCATTGTTTTCTCACTTTAATAAACAAGCCAAAGGTATAAAAAGCTGTATTTAGCTTTGATAGATGGCAGATAATACCACATTCCTTAGAAGTTGAAATACATAAATTAAGAAATCATCTCTTTTGTACACCAGTGTAAGCCTATTGTACTTAGAACTTACTGCGAGGGAAAACTGACAATCTGGTGGTGGGTTGAACAGCTTATAATAGCGGGGAAAAGGAGACGGAGGCTGGCAAAATGCTAACTTTAAATTCTTTGACTCAAGTTTGAATTAGGAAGTAGCTCAATGAATGTGTTTATTGTGTACAGTGCGGAGGTGATTATCTTTGTTTGCTAGTAAGTGGTTTAAATAATATTATTGATGTTAAAGAAAACTCAGTTCGGAAGTTTTTTGATTATGAGATTGACGGGGACAGTTCAAGATGCAAGCTAGAAGGATGCACTATTGTTATTAAGGTATGTTATAATATTTTTATAGTCTAGCAATACTTTTGATCCAGAGTGTTATTTCCAAAGTGGTTCTCCACTCTCTTTCTACACAAATGCAGATACACTTCCTCTAAATATAAAAATGTAGCTTTCCTCATTCATTAAAAAAAACCCATCAAATCTAGTATATTAACGAAGCCCAAATTGATAGAAAGACGCTGTGCTAAAAAAAATTAAAGAACCAGAATCAGAACCGGAACACTATAGGGAAGAGAAAAGAACAGGAACCTTTATTGTGCTCTAACCGGTACCAAAAGTGGAATCTTTTCAAATATTTGTTTGGAGAACAGTAACCAGAACCGATAAAAAATTATGTTCAACTCCCTGCTCTTTAGGTTTAAATATTTTCAAAAACCATTTATATTTAAGTTCTTGCAAATATATTTGGTTAATTTGACAAAATATATTTGCAAGTCAGATGGGTATGGGATTGTTTTTCGTTTGATTTTAAACTTTCCAAAAGGGTCAAACCTAACCACAAATCAACTAAGTAGGTACCAATTGACGTTAACTGCACCTCTGCAATTCTAGTTAACTTTTTCCAATATAAAGTAGTACAGTATATTTAATTATGAAAAGCTTAAAAGAGTTTTCTTAAACTTTTCACAAACTTAGTATAAGTACTAGTGAAGCTAATAACCTTGCAAGTTCAATTAGTATGATATATTAGCATAGATAGTGATTTATGTATGTGGGGACCCCAATAAACCCATGTTATTTTTAGAAATGTGTCTTAATATTATTATTATCACAGCGTCTTACTACCCGTTAGGGTTATACGCACTTACGCTAATGTGTAATGGTAGGGTGATTGTGAGATGAAATGGAGGACCTACGGTTTAACGTGGAATCCGAAC
>CABFVX010004102.1:38755-49053 GCA_902151425.1 Timema shepardi | reverse complement strand
TTCTTTGACGGTGGTGGAGGGGTTGTAAAAACAAAGGTAACTCCGGTGGGCCAACCCCCCCCCCCCCCCTTGGTCGGTCAAAACATTGTTCCTTTCAGCAAAATTAGTTCGAAACCAACCCAGAAGCTTGATTCACACGTTGGTTGAAAACAGAAAGCAGAATCTGCTTAAATATCACAGCAATTCACACGCTGAATGTTATTATTATCTACACTAATATTATAAAAAGGAAAGATTTGATTTTTTGTTTTTTTGTTTGTAATGGATAAACTCAAAAACTACTGGACATATTTTAAAAAGATTTTCACCAATATAAAGCTACGTTATCAGCGAGTAACATAGGCTATATTTTATTTTGAAAATTTAATTTATTCCTCATAAAAATGTCGATAGTTTTACACAAGGTTTAAAAAATTGCCTAAAAACATGCTTTCTCCGCGTGCGCTGCAAAAACTATTGGTATTACATTAAAAAAAATACTATACATATTGAACGTTCTCACTAATGTGATCGAAAAAGTCCGCGAGACAATATATGTAATTATTACAGTTATGTTACAATAAACGTTTTTTTGTTGAAATTAGTCAACTAAAACACGGATGCGAACAAAAAGTGATTATATCCAATCATGATATGAATCATTATCCCAATCAATTATTTAATTAAAACCTTGATCTCCCCGTCATCGGCAGTCCACCACGCAACAACTGAGGCGGGTGTGATGGGTAGCTAGTTATAAATATTATTATGAGCACCACGTCTTACTAACCGTTCGGGTTATATGCACTTACGCTAATGTGTAATGGTAGGGTGATTTGCGAAATGAAATGGAGGACCTACATTTTAACGTGGGATCCGAACCACGGTGGAGGCCTGGCACTCCCCACAATCACAAGTTGTGATTAATACACGTCTTGTCAGAGGTGAATAAAGAGTTTGGTAATCATATAAATCTGTGCTGGGACCGAGGATTGAACCCCGAACCCCCAGCACAGGAGTCCGACACCTTATCCTTAGACCACCAGGTCACCCAATTATTTTATTTATTATATATATTTAACGTTCACTTTGGGAACTGAATGATTATATCAGCACACGAGAATTTCTATGAGCGAGAGCGAAAGGGCTTACCAATTTTGCCAGAAAAGGTATTTTCACATCCCTTCCAGGATTATTTTACATGCAACCATCGACATGGAACCGACGGCTTTACCTCCCATCCGAAGGAAGTTGTGCTATGGATTATTATCGCTCAAAAATAGTCAGTTGACCCCAGCTGGGTTTGAACCAAATATCACCCGAGTCCTGAGAAGATCACTTTAACTTATGACCACAGAGGTCAATGCCTACGATATTAATGTCCTATCTCACACGTGGATTAAAAAAACATATTTAAACATTTCTTATACGAAAAATAAATAATGTTATTGCTACCGTTTCCCTTGGGTCAGTCAAAACATTTTCCTTTCCAGTAATTTAATTCAAAACCAACCGACTTGCTTGTGTTGTCCATGGGGGGGTATTTATTCCCTGCTGAAGGAAAGGTTTTGTAATCTTGACTATATTCTATACAGGGTTTTGTCTGGCTACGCTATATACAGAATGAAGCCATGTCTTTACGTGACTCTTTTCCCCCCTCACTCCCATTCCTAACCGCATACAGGCAGTTTTCTTCTGCTATATTCTTGACGAGAGCGTACTTTCGTGACTCGGAGAAAATATGGCAACACTTTGTGGGGCTGAGAAATAGTATCAGAAAAAAATTATATATATTTATGTTTAAGACTCTCTGTTTTGTATCCCTGGTATAGGCAGCTTAACCTAATTTTCTTATGAATGGATTTATCCGAGATCTATATAAAAGTTACTAGATATAGGAAAAATATCCTTCTTATTTATACTTTTTAGTGAGGGATTCTCCATCTAGATATCATTTTCTAAAAATAAGCAGCAATAAGCCAACTACCGAGTCGAAGGTAGCTCGTGATATTAATATTATTATTATAATTAGCACTGCATCTTACTACCCGTTCGGGTTATATGCACTTACGCTAATGTATAATGGTAGGGTGATTGTGAGATGAAATGGAGGACCTACAGTTTAACGTGGAATCCGAACCACGGTGGAGGCCTGGCATTCCCCACATTCACAAGATGTATTGTCAGAGGTGAAGGAAGGGTTTGGTAATCAGATAAATATGTGCCGGGACCGAGGATTGAACCCCGGCCGCCAGCATAGAAGTCCAACACCTTACCCCTAGACCGCCAGGTCACCTTCAAGTTATTAAATGTTGAAACCAATGGGAAGAGACTTGTAGGAAGACCTAGACGAAGATGGCAGGATAACATTAGAATGGACCTGAAAGAGATAATGAGGTGGACTGGATATAACTAGCTCAAGATAGGGATAAGGTGTAATGAGGTAGACTGGATAGAACTGGCTCGAGATAGGGATAAGGTGTAATGAGGTGGACTGGATAGAACTAGCTCGAGATAGGGATAGGGTGTAATGAGGTGGAATGGATACAACTAGCTTAATATATAAATAAGGTGTAATAAGTTTGGGTGGATAGAGCAAGCTCAAGATAAGGATAGGTGGCGTATCTTGAGTTCCTAATCCCAGAGAGGAAGACACTTGAATAAAAATCTTGCCTTTTGTCCGCTCATTCAAATATAAGGGCTTGAATTATCTTTGTTAACAAAACTATTCATATAACTTTTAGTTTAAAAGTGAGACTTGTTATGTGAATAGGTTTTATAACAATGAGGGAATGACTGCTAGTCTCTTGGAAATCTTATCTTCCAAGTAAGTAATCATGAAGTATTTACAATGGTTAAAATGCATCAACGAAAAATGCAATCAACTTAAACTATAAACACACAAAATACGTATTGCTTGTCTATGAAGCCATCATCCGTGTAGTTTATGATTAATAGGTGGACGTGTTATTTACCATTTGATTTATTTATTTTGCACAGAGTTTTACTACCAACCGGACTAGCCCCATATTTTAAAGTCTACTAATGGGGTAGAGATGAGGAAGGTAGAATAGTACCGTGCTCCACGTCTTAATACCCGTCCGGGATATCACCATATTTACACTAATGTGGTAGAGATGAGGAAGGTAGAATAGTACCGTGCTCCACGTCTTAATACCCGTCCGGTATATCCACATATTTACACTAATGTGGTAGAGATGAGGAAGGTAGAATAGTACCGTGTTCCACGTCTTAATACCCGTCCGGGATATCCACATATTTACACTAATGGGGTAGAGATGAGGAAGGTAGAATAGTACCGTGCTCCACGTATTACTGCCCGTCCAGTTTATCCACATATTTACACTAATAGGGTAGAGATGAGTAAGGTAGAATAGTACCAAGCTCCACGTCTTACTACCCGTCCGGGATATCCACATATTTACATTAATGGGTAGTGATGAGGATGGTATAATATAGATCCGCATTTACACGATGGGAGAGCTTTAACCCATTTTGGAAAAAAATAAATCAACAAACACGACTGGAATTTGAAGTTAGACCTAACCACAACAGACGAACAAGATTAAACAAAACTTGGCAATCTGTGTTGGAGTGTGTGCTCACTGGTTCTGTGCGTTGTGTGTATTGTAATAGTAAACATAAATTGTACAATAAAATCGTGCGTAGGATACTTTTACAAAAATAGATTTGGAATTTTTAAAAATCCGTTATCAATAGACCACCCTTAAATAATTTTATCTTTGCTATAATAATATAACAGTAACAATAATATATTATAATTAAAATACTACCCACATATATCATCCAAACAAAATCGTTTTGGCCTTTTTTTTTTTAAATATAAAATTCAAATTTTCAAAAATGTATGTGATAAGTTAACCACCCACCCTTAAGGTGAAGGGTGACCTGGTGGTCTAGTGGTAAGGTGTCAGACTTCTGCTCTGGGGTCCGGGATTCAATCCTCGGTCCCGGCGCAGATTTATCTGATTACCAAACCCTTCCTTCACCTCTGACAAGACATCTTGCGAATGTGTGGAATGCTAGTCCTCCACCGTGGTTCGGATCCCACGTTAAACTGTAGGTCCTCCATTTCAACTCACAATCACCCTGCAATTACTCATCAGCGTAAGTGCGTATAAGTCGAACGGGTAGTAAGACGCGGTGCTAATAATACTTGAGGTGTATGGTAGGAAATAAGAGTTAAGGACAGTATCCTTCAAATTTTATAGTAGTTTTTTTTTGTCAAAATAAATCAAACATTGCTACAGTATAAACCTATAATTTAGTTTTCTGGTGATATCAATCACCAGCAAACGATCCGAATACTCAGAGTTTTCGGACGTTTTATTTGGTCACGCTAGCGTGGGGTGTTCTGTTCGTTCGGAGTAAAATGCTCAAGTGAATAAGCACCATAAATTCTTTCCTATGTATATATATGACTAAATTATTTCGATTAATGTGTTATAAACTTTGCTGTAACAGTGAATGAAAATGTACAATGTACAAGTAGATGAATCTGATCCATACAAATATTTTATAAGTATATGATTTCAAGCTATTTTTTACTTCTATATATTATATTATGGTAAATAAATATGTGAAATTTCGTCATAAAAATTTGAATTTCATCATTAAAATTCTCAAATAAACAAAAATTTCGCCTTTAAAACGGTTTTATAGCTCCTGGAAAAATCTTAGAAAAACACTTTATTTTCATTATATTTTTTACGAATATAATATAAAATCATGCCATAAATAAAGACCGATAAAATATTCTCACTTACAATAACAAACATAGATACAATGAAATCACAAAAAATGTTCTGTCTGAAAGGGAATAAAATAACGTCTAATTCAATAATCCATTGAATAAAATAGTTCATAATTACTTTTAAATTACCAAAATAAATACATAATAAATATTTTATCATGATATTTGAAACGGAGTACAATAAAAGCATGGGTTTTTAGGTTTATTATTAAAATCTACATAAAAGAGAATAAAATTACGATCTATCGATGCGAGTCCACATTTTATGTATCGACTATTCTTTGATATTTGTTGACATCGATGATAAAGGCTACGAAGATATGATCTTGACCCATACTGCATTTTTACGGCAATCAAAATCAAAATGGCAGCTAATGTTATTTGCATGTTAACGAACAAACGGAAATTTGCCTAGAAAACATGAATTTCGTTTTAAAATAATAATAATAATATTTCGTGAAAAAAACTCGATTTCTTTTATAAATACCATTATCGTTTTATTTCGTGAACATAAAAATATATATTAATGACTTATTCTAACTTAAAACAAGTTTTAACGTTTTCGAAATGGATTTTTCAAATATTTCGTGAAAACACTGTTCGTGAAAAACCGGTCTCCTAATTACAAATAATTATTTATGCACAAATACTTTAACTAACTTTAATAGCTGTAGTTCTATAGCCTATCTTTTTGTTTTTTTCAATATGTCTCTTCTAATGATAAAGGAACATCTCCGAAAATTCAACCATGTGTGAAGTGTAATATAGTGAAATATTTTAAGAAGCGAAGACATGAAGAGAGATGTGTGTTTTTCTATCTAGGTCTAGCCTAACTATCCTTTCAGGTTGGCTTCCTTAACTAATACTTACCTTACATTATTGTACAGTGTTACTACACTGTTATATTATACATTTCCAAACCATCAGGTACTAATTAATTTTATTAACTTTAAAAAGAAATGTTATCAATATCAGTATTTTTTAAGTTTACAATATACCTTATTTATTATATTTCTATAATATATGTTTTTGATAAAATTTCTTGATAAGCTATTTTAAAATTTAACTTTTATCCAAATAACTCTCTTTGCTCGTTTGGGGCTCTGCCCCCAAACCCCCAGTGAGATTTCTTTGCAAGTGGATGTAAACTAATATAATTCCAGAGCCGTTTTTTGATAGGTCTTACCGTTTAGCCACGAGACCTCCAAAAAAAAAATCCGCACCGTCTTTAAAGTTTCTAGGACATTTCGAACTTTTTTCGGGAGTTAAATTTTGTTTTTTAACTTTTTGGAATTTCCCCGTCGATTACAGGCTAGAAGCTATAAGTTTGCCAAATTTCAAGTTTCTATCTCATCTGGAAGTGGGTAAACATTAATGTCAATGAGTGAGTCAACCATGTGGCTTTATGAAAATATAATAATTTAGTTTAATAATTAAGATGTCACATTAAAAATATTATAACCTTACATGTTTCGCTGGTTTGAAACTATTTTGTAAGATCCGTTTGAAAACAATAATGATAATTTTCATAACATTTATTTATTTGACACTCCATATAAAAATTTACCGACTGTTTATTACAGCTCGTTGTGTAATAAATTAATCGAAACCATTTCATACTTCACTATTAATATTTATTCATCATATAAAACACTCCTCAGATATCCAATTTGAACAAAATCGTTAGAGGTTTTTTCGAATAATTTAAAAAATCTATCTGAAAACTATCCTTAATCATAGGGATAGAATCAAAATAATTACCCCGAGGGAGCTAAATATCAAGTTTAACAAAATCCATCAAAAGTTTAGATTGTAACCCTAGGGACAGACATACATATACGACATACAGACTGAAATGTAAAGTACTTTTTTTTAGTCGGGAGTCACATAAACGCAAATCCCCATGATAATCACGAGGTTGACAATTTTCACTATTCTTTATGAGAAAGTAAACCTATTTTATCCGTGCTGTAAAAGTATGCTCTATCCTGTCCCTTTGATAAAATAAACTTTATTAAGAATACCTCTATATAATGGACGTGAATACAGACCTCACTGGTGTCCGCGCGGTCTTAGGGTGCGTTCACACAAGTGGTATTTTCAAAGGAGCGGTTAAACAGTAATTCATCAGCAATAGGTCCATGGATAGTCGGTTATTTCACATTCCTTCCTTTAAGATAAAAATTAAGAACCCACTCTCTCCATACGAATGCGTGTACACTTCCTCTAAATTCAATCTTCCTCATTCCTGAACCTATTAACGTAATTAGTACATAAGCGTCTAACTCGAATGGGTAGTAAGACGCGTTGCAAAAATAATAATAAATTGTCCGAAAAATTGATCATTGGTGAAATGTGGGTTTACCCTTTCAAAGTGATGAATTAACGGGAGGGAGGTTGGGTGTTGTGTCGGTTATAGATTTAAGTTAGTTTATAGGTCGTGTGCTGATATCAGTCGGTTCAAAAAGTGCACGTTAAATATTTCAAATAATTTTAATCACCTTTTTAAAAATATATTTTTGGACTTTTTAACACTTGAAGTTTTGCTTTCCAAGCAATTATATGCACACCATTTTTATAGACCACCATAAAAAAATATGGTTGTTGCCAAGTCATAACTGGCAGCGTTCCTGAGATAATTGAAAAAAACAAACGAAATAGGTAATCTAAGCATGGATTTAAAATGAGGATGCGCATCAAATATGTGATTGTATTTTAGATCTCACACACCTCATCCTGGTACCCTAACAATTGGTTATGTCACCTATTTACAAGGCTGGCAAGGGTTTGGTACAAAATAAAAATGGTACGAAAATCGTACAAACCTTCTCATGCCAGTCTATTGTAGTTAGGAACATTATTTAAAAAAAATTGGTTATCAGCAAGGCCTTTACTAAAGATTGTCAAAAAATGAAGTATAGAATGATCAAAAATTACTTAAACTTGCAAAATATAACTTAAAAGTATTGAGAAAAACTTCTTATGAATCCACAAGAATTAACCAAACAATTTACATCGATTACTGTTTCCAGCCTGAATCAGTTTTTTATTCAAGTCATATTTTACACTACCGGCTAGCTAGGCCTATCGTAGCTCCATTTGCCTTATATATAACTTAAGACTAGAACAGGAACAACATCCAGGCCCCGGCAGTTGATTTATCACTGTGAAAGGGTAAACCCATATTTGATCAATCATAAATTTTCGGCTATGCCAGGAATTGAACCCGGAACTCTTAGTTCCATAGAGAGACACGCTATTGACTTAACTAAGTTGTTAGATACACGAATTAATCAAACACACACTTTACAAAACTAAAAAAAGATGCATGTGCTATGAAGAGTGTTTAACAACTACGATCTCGCATTCTGCTAAATGTAATATTTGATTACAAGTACCTAGTTCAGAAGTGAAAGCTATCCCCCCCATCGCAACCCTCTCTAGCTTAGTTAAAGTGTCTCAACATGAATGTATTTTACAATAAGACAAGCAAAGGGGATACAAAGTTCATGGCAGACATTATTTTCTCATTCCGACAATTTTATGATTTAAAAGAATATGTTTGACATTTAATGCTTTTGTAAAATATTTATAGTATTAATAAATGGTACGGAGCTCCGCACGGACTCTCTCGCTCTATAATTTAAAAATGGAGATATTTACTCAAAACTCGTAATATATTTGAAACGAAATAATATACTAGCAAACCCGAAGCATAAATTGCACTATATTTAAGTTTAAAAAAAATTCTCAGTTTTTAATTTTATAATTTTATTTTTAAAGAATTAATCTCATTTGTATGTTTGGACCAATAAAAAAGATCGATATTGGGTCTACAAGGGTCAACACTTCGTATTAAAATTTCAACTTCCTGTTCAAATATTCGACATTTTATTAGGTGTTGCACATCTTTAGGTCATCGCATTGCTATTAAATTCCTCATTTATAAATTTTGACCAATAAAAAATGTAAATATTGACTATTGAGTCTAAAATAGATATAGGTCATTGTTGTACAAACATTTATCCTAAGAGGTTTAAGGAAAAACAACAAATTTTTAGAGACTTATTTATATTTAATTACTCTAGCATTGGAGAATTATTGCGTTAAAACTTTAGTATATATGTTACAGGAAAAGTAGATTCTCCAGTAAGAGTCGACTCGGCCTAGGTAAAGTCGACTCTTACTGGTCTTTTTAGTAAAAGTTGATTAAAAGCGAAAAGTGATGAATTTCGATCAACATTTACTAGTCAGAGTTGACTGTACCTAGGGAAAGTATACTCTTACTACCTTGAGTTAGTAAAAGTTGACTTTTTGCAAGGAAACAGTCTACTACCTAATAAAAACCAAATAAAAAAGCAAAACCTTTATAATATAAAGAGAGATATAAATATTTATTATTTATTACAGCAAGGTAAAGATTTGTGACACTTTGACCTAACAAACACAAATTGAATCCTTGGTCACTGTTGAAAACTACAACAAATGGACGAGTGATCAAAGAAAACAATAGTAAACAAATAGAGCTGGGATATTCAAAACAGTTGCATGTGGAGAGCAACATCGCGGAATCAACTTTTACTAAACCACAGCGGGCATAGTTAGCTCTTCCTAGGAAAAGTTTGATCTGTTTATTCTCTGTTTATTCTCAATCAACTTTTACTGATACTTTTAGTAAGAGTCGACTTTACCTAGGCCGAGTCAACTCTCACTAACAATCTACTTTTCCTGTAACATATATATTTACAAATAAAGCTCACAAAATTGTATTAATATATTTGCCAATATCTAAGAAACTGTTAGTTTTATAAAAATATATTTCCTATAAAAGTTTTTTATTTTTAATAGTACTACAATTTTGCAATAATAAATTATTTAGTATTAAAATAGTTGCGGGGATACGGAAATTTCCACTTCTGTAAATTACCGTAAAAGTAATTTTCAGGGGGAAATGAACATAATCATTTTATTTATGATCTTAATCAATTCCTAGATACAAACCCGCCTCAGTGGCGTAGTTGGCTAAGGCGCTAGTTGGGTTGAGCTCGACTGCTGAGGACGGGGAGATCGAGGTTTGAATCCCGGTTGGGTGAACTGGGGGTGGTTTTTCCTAAATGGTTTTCCACTCTCCCTCCACTCAAATGTAGGTTCACTTCCTCTAATTCAACCTTCCCAATTCCTAATCCATTAGCGTAATTAGTACTTAAAGCGTATAACCCGAACAGGTAGTAAGACGCGGTGCTAAATAATAATAAATAATAATCTTAGATACGAAATTCAATCAAAATCGTTAGAGCTGATTTTGAGAAAATCGATTGGTATCTTTTTGTTTTATAAAACTATTCTTAATTTTAGGGTTAAACAGACACACAGACAGGCGTAATTGCAAAAACAACTTTTTAGGATTCGGGGTGTGCGGGGTAATGAGACGTCGACATCCGTCAACATTTTGGGTTAATTTTTTTTTTACAGTCTCAATACTTTACCTTTTGTATACGAAAAGTTTATATATATATATATATAT
>CABFVX010004102.1:0-38584 GCA_902151425.1 Timema shepardi | reverse complement strand
TGTATAGCTTGAAAGTTAATGGTTTTATAAAAATATATTTCAAATAAAAGATTTGTATTATAAATAGCCCTACATATTTGCAATGATCAGTAATTTCATATCTCAAATAGTTTTGTAGATATGATAAAAATGAGAATTTACGCATCAGACCGCAACCCTTAAAGTCATTTTGCTGAAATATTGAGAGTAGCCAGTTTTTTTAATATCTATAAATGTTTTGAAAGGAAATTTAATCAAAATCATTAAAGCCGATTTTGAGTAAATAGATTTTTTATCTTTTTGCCCTTCAGTAAACTACCCTTAATTTTAGGATTAGATATCCAATTCCAAAAACCCCTCGGGGCAATCCTATGAAAACCCTAGATACCAGGTTTTAGTCCAATCGGTAAAATAATTTAGGCTCCCGTTGGAGGTACAAACAGACAGACAGACTGAAATTCAAAAACCACTTTTTCGGATTCAGGGGGTCATGAAACGTCGAGATTCATCAAAATATCAAGTTAATTTTTTTTTTTTTACGATAACAATACTTTCTCTACCTGTAAGAAGATAGCGAGAAAGTAAAAATATACGTATTCTAAATAAATGCCTAAATATCACTCAAAAATGCCTAAAAATGGCACAAACCAAGAAAATATGACCTAAAAATCCAAAATGACAAAATCTATAGAAATGTTTCTACAACCAGGGGATCATGAACAGAGTTTATGTCCAAATGAGCACCAACAAAAGAGATGACATGTCACATGGTAGCTAAGCATAAACGACAACTTCCATATGATCATTAAAAAATACACAATGTAGCATGATTAAAAGCTGTCTATTAACTTTGAAATATTTTATGTGGCTAATTATTTAACAAAAATATATTTTTTATAACAAACAATATTTTCCAAAGACATTTGTTTTGAGAGAGAGTGGGAAATCCATCTTTTAAATGTACATTTTGGCAGTGATAAGAACATAAGACCTCCCCGTGACCAGTAAACCAGACAAGACGAGACTGACGCCTTTATATGCATGACCACCGGTGCGGGTGACATCAATGGCTAAGCCTACAGCATGCAGCGTGCAGGTGTCGCTGAATGATAATTTGATGTCCAAATGAGGAGAGGAAGTGTATTACGAGTCACGTGACCTTTCCGGTTAGAGCCCCTACCATTCCCCCTACCTTAACTATGGTCAAACCCGCTTCGGTGGCCACATGGTCTAAGGCGTCATCCTCGCAACAGATTGTACTGACAATGATGGGAAGATCGGGATTCAATCCCAATCTGGTGCACTGAGGGTAGTTTTTCCTAATCGGTTTTCCACTCGCCCTCCACTTTTATGAGGGCGCATTTCCCCTAAATTAAACCTTCATAGTCCCTAACACATTAGTTTAATTAGTATATAGGCGTATAGCCCGAATTGGTAATAAGACGTGGTGCAAAAAAGGTTAAATTTAGAGGAAATGTACTCGCATTTGCTTGACGGGAGAGTGAAAACCCGTGTAGGGGGAAACCACCCTCAGTATACCCGACCAAGATTCAAACCTTGATCTCCCCGTCATCGGCAGTTTAGTCTAACAAAAGAGTAGCGCCCTAAGCCATGCGGCCACCGAAGTGGGTCTCCATGTTGTCAAGTAATGTTTCAGCGACGACGGTATTTTTTTTTTTGAAGTGCTCATTTATTCAACAGTAGATGGTGAAAGAACACACGTCAGCCATTTTGGATCTGATTAGCTGTATCGTATCGAGTTTTCCTTTAGTTTTTTTTACAGGGTGGCTGCAAAACTATTATTAAATTCCCTGACATTTCAAGATTCTCCAGATAACATTTAAAAAAATTTAAGACTTTACCTTTTTACAGTATTTCTTCGTGAATGGTATATTTTTTCCATTTATTACATAGATCACATTTTTTTCGTAATATTATAAGTTATTTTTCCAGTATTTATTGTTTTCTATATTATTTGTGTATCTGTGTAAATGTGTTACTATAGTAAAATTACGTGTCTGGACTACATCACTCGTAAACATAGAGAAAAGAAATCTCTCACTTTAGCCTTAAGTGCTTAGGTACTGAACTAGTCAAGTATTTAAATTCCCTGAATTGTCCTTGTATTTGATCAAATTCCCTGAAATTCTCACGTTTTCTCTGACATTTCCAGGTTTTATTCAATTTCCCCGTCTGTAGCTATCATGTTTTACATCCCATATTCAGAAAAAAAAATGTTTCCATTTTCACTTCTTTAGGTACATACCGAAGGGATCAATCGTTTGGACAGTGTTCCCTAAACTTTATTTAGCTAGTCGTGTACCCATTTTGGGGCCATGATAAAACTAACGTACCCCTTCCAGATCTTCAAAAGATCAAAAGACACAAATATCTCCCATCTTATAAAATATAAACGGTCATTACAAATGTTAAAAGATTTAGTTGTTAGCTAAACAATGTAATTACATACGAGAAGATTGTTAAAATTCCTGATATATCGTCGAAAATTGGTGTTAATTTAGTTATCTAACATTATATTGTAAAAAAAAAGGAAAAAGGGGGGGGGGCTTGTGATCAATAATAATTTTCATCCTCTATGCTACTAGATATAAAATATAAGTATTTACTTTTGGTACAATCACGGTATCGATACTTTTATCTCGGTCAATCACGGTATCGATACCTTTCAGTACGATTATGGTATCGATACTTTTCTTTCGATACAATTACGGTATTGATACTTATATTTGGGTAAAATTAAGGTATCGATACTTTTCTTTCGATACAATGACGGTATCGATACTTATCTTTCGGTAAGATCATGGTATCGATACTTTTATTTCGATACAATATCAGTATCAATACTTTTCTTTCAATTCAATCATGATATCGATACTTTTCTTTCGGTACGATCACGGTATCGATACTTTTCTTTCGATACGATTACGGTATCGATACTTTTCTTTCAATACAATCATAGTTTCGATACTTTTCTTTCGATACAAGAACGGCATCGACATTTTATTTCGAAACCATTGTCACGCAGATTTTTGGCGGCCTGAGCATCTCCAGTGGTTTTATCCGCAAAGTTAAATGGGGAAAACCATTCGAGATGGCTACGAATGTATTCAGGAATATACTCTCCTGAAAGCTTCAAACTGGGTCAGGCACCTGACACGGATACTTGATTTGAATCCTTGAAACATCTTGAAGGCGGGAAACCGGCTCGAATCAAACGCTATCCTAGCTATTGGCTGGCGGATTCAACACAACTCAAAGACAGAAGTGTCCAAGTCGATGCTCCTTGCCTTACTACCCATACGGGTATCTCCCGTACATCTAGGCCTACTTTCATATGGTAAGGATGGGAGGCAGAAGTTAAAGTAAGTGTACCAGCGTGTGAATGTAAGCATAGGGTGGAAACAATTTACACGGTGGCTATACGGAACTGCTATTTTAAAATTCCTCAACATTTCCTGTTTTTCCTTGCCTGGTATTATTAAATTAGTGTAAATAGTTTTAGTTTTGTTTTTATCACCACTTCTTACAACTGGTTTAGGCTATACGCATTATTATTATTATTATTATTATTATTATGTGTTGTCTTACGAGAGGTACACTCCTTTTGTCAGTTAACTTAGACCTCCAATGTACCCAGCCCTCTGCCTCCTCCTTCAACTCCCAGAATGTTCTTCTTTCCTTCAAGTCATCCAATATTTGAAAACTCCTTCCTAAGTTCCTCTTTCCCTCAACCTTTCCTTCTATGACGTCATACAGAAAACAGCTATATTCATAGTATATGATAATTACTCTAGTGGGGTAGGGATGAGGAAGGAAACATTTTGTAGGTGGTATGCCCGCATTTGCGTGGAAGGAGCATGGGAAACCAGGAGAGTGGAAAATCATTTAGGAAATACTATCAGTAGACTCGACCGAGATTGGAAACCCGATCTCCCAGCCATCAGCAAGCCAGTCCAACACGAGGATAATGCCTTAGACCAGGGATCCCCAACACTACGCCCGTGGGCGCCATGGCGCCCACCGAGCCTTTTGTGTCTACCCGCCACTTTTTGACCACAGCTGAAATGTTATTGACTAATAATTTTAATCTGTCACTTTTCCGACAAAAATCCAGTCCAAGTATGCTGTTCTCAATAAGTTGGTTATTGAAAGCCCCCCTCCCCTCTTTCCAATCCCACCCTCTCATTCCTCTTCCTTTGCTGGCTAATTTACAAAGTGTACTTATACTCGGAACCACTGTAGTTTCAACTGAATGATTTTGCTTTTCCCAAATCTCAAAGACCTCTACCTCCTTCCATCATTCTCTTCACACTCACAAACACCACGCTAATACTTTTATTTCCTTTATAAATATTTTGACATGGGTCCACCCGGCTTTGTTGCCTGAATAAACACAGAATAAATATATATTTTAAAATGTACCCAAGCACCAAAATGGTGGTGAGTAGTTAAATTATTTACTTGTGTATTTATTTTGGTCTTGTTAAAACTGTAAATAAAGCAGTATTTTTAATGTGTTTTTTGACAAATTGGAGGGGGTTGAACCCCCCATGGCTACGGGGCCTTGAGTATTACCCACAACCCCATGTAACTTCACAATCGATGTTGGAAACTTTAACATGGCAGTTGACAGGTCGTGTGTATAGCGTTGAGGCTGACCTCTGAACCTGGCAGGAGTTAGTAAATTTACCTTGAAAAAGTGATTGGTGCCCACCGCACTACCGTTAATTTTGAATGTGCTCTAAGGTACAAATAGTATGGGGACCTCTGCCTTTGACCATTCAGACACTAAAGCGGGTAATAGTTTAAGTTGAATTTTGAATCATTGAAAGCTAGAACTACGCATAAAAACAGGGGAAAATGTAAGTAATTACCGGTACGTGTTTTGAAGTATTTTCAATCTTTAATTTATCTTTTTAAATTTGCGTTCATCAGAATCTTTACGTCCAGGAAGTTGTATTGGAAGGCATGTCAAAAGTTGTCCTCGCCATTTCCTTTTAAGTCATCATTAGTCCTCATATCGGTGATATGTGAAAGGATGCGAGCCGGTATCAACCCTCCCTCCAACAACCGGGACTCCACTGTGGACTATTATGTTTTCTGTCTTTCAACATTTCCTTTTTCTGGTCCAAAGTGAGTCCACCCTCATGTCCTAACAACAGTTTCCTTTTTTATATACGCTAAAACTTCATCTAGTTTCCATTTTTGAGGTCATACATCAATTGTACACGTCTTCTTGGTCCCCTTATCACATTGTGACCCATCCGGTGGGCCTTTCTTCATAGAATCACCTGCAGAATGGTTCTTTTTTCATTTACTCTTCTTAGAACCTCTTTATCAGTCATCCGTAGCCGCCTTATCTAGGGAGTTACACCCTGGTATACAGCCTCTTATGTATTGATACCTCCAACTCTTGGACACTGCACTGTAAAATCAAACAGGTCGAGACAGACGCCTTTTTTTTTCACGTGCCCTATGATACGGGTTTAAAACAAATCCGTTCTGGACCTTAAATTAACCACTGAGGAAATTAGAAATAAACCTTTCTAACACAACAAGAAGTCAACCCAGGGACATCAGCCAGACGTGCTAACTAATCAGCTAAAGTGTCGAGCTACTAAACTATAATTTGAAGACAGAAGTTGGACCAATGATAAAGCCCTGTAGTGTATTTTAGAACCGTGGGACAAACCGAATTGTGGCAGACCCAAGGTACATTACTGGTTTAGGAGAGTATATGAAGTAAGGGTTGGGACGGGAGCGGGGTAAGAGGGACCTGGAATTGGAAGTTTGGTGACGGGGTAGGAATATAGAAACGCCACAGAAAAGGTTTGCAAGAAAGACATTAAGGAATATTTTTTTATTCCATAGACCATGCCCGTTTAATGTATCCAATTTCTTTAAGGTGAGTTATAAAATGATCAGAATTTTTTAAAAAGATAGTCCAGTACACTTTTAACAATACAACACTAATAATAGAGTAAAATTAGATCAAAGTTGGTGGTAAAATAAATGTGTTTCTATTTTCTAAAAAAAAAAAAAAATATATTTTATGTTCCAATACTAATAATTGAATTCGTGTTTCTTATTTAAAAATAATACAGACGGAAACAATGTTTTGGGCTTGTAAAGAGTAAAAAAAATGTTATTGGGTACGTGATTTATTACTTTTGGATTAGTTAAGAGATCTTGGACGAAAGCTGATACACACATAAGGAAGCGTTTTGTTTGTGTCCATATTGGTAGTGACCTTCCAAAAACCGTGGGATTTTGGGCCCGCCTAAAATAAACCATAAGTGTTAGCATCCATCGGTGAGTCAAAGCCTTGATACTAGCAACTGGAAGTAATTAAGAGGACGTAGATGGCGTTTATTTATTGATATTTCCTGTTTCAGATTTACCAGTCAGAAGGAATGTTGGTAGGCAAGGTTAGGTTAGTCATTGATCTGATATATCATATTAAATGAGGGGCACACGCAGTTATTTTTCCCATGGCGCAAACAGACGGTTGCAACCAACACGTAGCCACACAAACTTATTCCCACGAGCTAAGGTGCTTGGAATTAAAACGTGGGATTTGGGTCATTAACTTGAGCTATATCTAGCTAGATTTATGGAGGTCTACCATGGGCATGATACTATAGAATTAGAATAAAAAACTATTCTGTATATTGGAATCTTATTAAAAATAGGACAGAGACAAATTATTTTCACATCTCCCACAAAGAATTCCTATTTAGTTTCCCTCCAAGATACTGAGAAGGCCTCATTTGACCCGCGGGCAGCTTGTTGGAACACACTGGCCTAAATTATACACTTTATTTTTTAAAGCACTAGCCCTATTAGGTTTTTTTTATTACTACTCGAATAATGAAAATGTTTAATATTGATTGTGGCCAGCTTTTGTGGCCGCATGGTCTAAGGCGCTACTGTGGCAGTATAATAAACCAACGATGACAGGATTATTGAGGTTCGAATCTAGATTGGGTGTCAGGTAGTTTTTCCCCAATTAGATTTCCACTCTCCCGTCACGCAAATGCAAGTACACTTCCTATAAATATAACCTCCAAAATCCCTAAAACCATTAGTGTAATTAGTACATAAGCTCATCACCCGAACGGTGAGTAGGATATGGATACAATACATATATATACTATGTAGACCATATATTGTATTTAACATGAAACATTTACAAAGTTGTGAGTGTGTATGTGTGCACGCGCGAGCAAACGTGCTCGACTCTGATTTCCAACTAATTGGTCGTAAAATAAAATGACGTAGAGCAAACATTTAAAGGTTAAGTAATCAAATATCCAACAGCTCGATAGGTATTGTTCCTGCAAACAGAGTAATTTAAATAAAACCGTTTATTATAATGAAAGTAAATACTTTTGTCAGAAACACAATACAACATAAATAACTAGGATCAACTCACGCTGGTATTTCAGTGGTTAACTCTCACAGTGATCCTCATTTTGTTTGAAGTTCGTGTTAACTACATTTGTACAAGTAACGTGCCCAAATCTACACCGCTCATGAATTGTTTACAAGTGTATTCAGATTCACGCAAATCCTACTTTAGAACAAGAGTCCTTATTACAAACATAGCGCCTTACTAATCATTTGGGTTGTACGCCTATGTACTAATTACACTAATATGCTAAGGATTAGGAAGGTTTAATATAAACAAAGTGCGCCTACCTTTGTTTGGAGAGAGGGGGAAAACCACCCTCAGTATAACAGAAAGGGATTCGAACCCCGATCTCCTCGGCATCAGTAGGCCAGTCTAAAAAGAGAGTGATGCCCTAAACCATTCGGCCACAAGCGGGTAAGTTCCCTAGACCTGGTCTAACAGCTCTCAGGTATAAACTGAGCATATGATGACATTCGCTGTGTTAAATTTTCAGATATTTGTTATAGACCCAAATAAATCGCGCTCTGAAAAAGATTTGGAAGAATTGGTAAACACCTTTTATAGATTAAAAATATTGTTTTATCTTATTTACTTGAGGCTTAACACGAAATTTCAGAAACAGACTGGATGTAACCACACACGAGAATTTCTACCAATTTTGCCGGCAAAGGTATTTCCACATACCTTCCAGGGCTCTTTTACACACCACAATCGACATGGGACCAATGGCTTAGCTTCCCCTCCGAAGGAAATTGTGCTACGGATTCGTATAGCGCAAGATAAATCCATCCACCCCGGCTGGGTTTGAACCCACAAGCATCGGGTCCTGAGACGAGCCCTTTACCCCAACATCACCGAGATTATATGTTTGGGATTTATTTTCATCTGCATCAATAATATATATAATATAATAGGCTTATATCCTAATATAATATATATTATATTGCGCGTCTGGGCTACGTCATACGTAGTCCAAAGTGTGAAAAGATTAGCCCGTACTAATGTGCCGTTTCCCAAGGGTCGCCCGAATGTACTAATAGTACATCCTTTCCATGGAGGCTCTTCCCATGTCTCGATGAGATGAGGTGATGGTGAGTATGAGGGTGATAGTGAGTATGAGGGTGTGGAACCAGCGGAAACACTTAAACATAACTTAAGCCTAGCTACCCAAATCCTGGTGACCATTGGGGTAGTACCATTTTCGGGAAAATACTCAATGTACCGGCCGGAAATCGAACCCAGGACCCTTAGGCTCATAGTCAGGATAATTTATATAGCTATTTAATATAGTTTAAAGAATGTTTGAATTAGGGTTGTATGGAGCCTTTTGACATTACAAGGCCAAATGTCACTTCATGGATTTCACACTTCAAGTACAGTAAGTTAATTAAATTGTATTATTTATTATTAGCACCGCGTCTTACTACCCGTTCGGGTTATACGCTCTTACGCTAATGTGTAATGGTAAGGTGATTGTGAGATGAAATGAAGGACCTACAGTTTAACGTGGAATCCGAACCACGTTGGAGGCCTGGCACTATACGCCACAATCGATATCGGACCGATGGCTTTACTTCCCCTCCGAATGAAGTTGTGCTACGGATTCGTATAGCTCAAGATAAATCCATCCACCCCGGCTGGGTTTGAACCCACAAACATCGGTTCCTGAGACGAGCACTTTACCCCATCACCACCGAGATCAACGTAGTTTTTACCTACAATACATAAAAAAAATCTTTTTATTTTTGTATATATTTTACTATTTTATATGAATTTTTCAAATAACTCAAATGTCATGAATTATTTAAACATTGGTGTTTGTGGGAAGATGAGAAGTAATTTTTCCTTTATGAAGACGAGCTAAAATAAATTCATCACTTTCCATCCATTCGTGTTATATGACGCGGTGTTGCTGTATTCCCTTGTACAATACCTTGGATGGTTTGGTACAGCGTCTTCCTAAGGATTCAATAATCCCTGAGTTTATTCTTGGAGGGAACTGAAAATGTTTATCTATGACATTGGGACGGCTACCTCATATCAAGCTGGAAGTTGACCTTTTTTGGGGCTCTGTCTTAGTGTGTTTGGCTACAATTAAGTTAGAAACAGTTTCAAACTTAATTTAAAACATGTTTTAATTTTTTTTAGCACCGTTTCTTACTACCCGGGTTATAAGCTTATGCACTAATTACTCTAATGGTTTGAGGGATCAGGAAGGTTTAATTTATATACCGTGTACTCGCATATGCGTGGAAGGAGAGTGGAAAACCATTTTGGAAAGTCCACCCTCAGTGCACCCAACTGATATTCGAATCTCGATCTACCTGTCATCGGCAGGGTAGTCTAACACTAGAGTAGCACGTTAGATCATGCGGCCAAAGAAGTGGGTGATTATTATTAAATTTAGTCCAATTGTTGTTAATATAGACCCACGACCTATTTTACAATATATACCTGTTAATAAATAAAAATAAACGCCTCGGTAGCCGTGGTGGTTTCTAACTCAAATTAGTCGAAGGGCCAAATTCTTGGTGGGGGGGGGGAGGGGGGGCACAAACTATAGAAACATGTTTCCTTAAAGATATTATGTACTTTTGTTTTTGCAGCACGCCTTACTACCCGCCTGGATTACGCACATTTTAATCACACTAGTGGATAAGGGATGAGTAAGATATATTTAAGATAAAATTAAAAAGCATTTGAGTCAAGGGAATTTGGAAAACCATCGTCTGTAAATCCAGCTAGAATCCAAACCTTGACCAACTCTACACTGGTAAACAAGACCATAAGAGCCTGACGCTTAATTGGCATACCCACCGATGTAAATTTATAGTAGTTCTTTACTATGTATTTAAATGTATTAATGTATATTTAAAAAACGTTTAACCCGAACGGGTAGTAAGACGTGGTGCTAAGCATTATTATATTTAAAACCTGTTTTAACTTATATTCTCCCAGATGTTTATGTGGGTTAATGAAATACACGAAGCAGTATTTATTAAATTAAATAAATATAAATTCACACACTAGCATATTTGAAGTCATAAAAATATAGAACAGTTTTAAATTGTTATATGTATTTTTTATTATCCAAAATTATGTAAACACTAAAATTAAAATATTATTTTTGAGTGGGTATATGAATGTCGGACGGGTAGTAGTATAAAAATATTTCAGACAAGCGACCCGGTCAGATGTGTCTCGCGGGCCGTGAGCTTGCGAATCGGGGCTTAAGCGCTACTCTCTCAGTAGACTAGACTGCCTATGACCGGAGGATCGATGTTCGAATCCCGGTCGGGTGTAATGAGGGTGATTTTCCCCTAAATGGTTTATCACTCACGCTTTCTCTCTCCACGCAAATGTGGGTGCACTTCCTCTTAATATAACCAACCTAATCCCTAAAACGATTAGAGTAATTATTAGTACAGACCCCAATGGATAGTAAGACGCTGTGATAAAAATAATAATTTAATGAGCTGAGTAATACTAGTTAAAATTGTTCTTAAATATTTAAACTCTACTGTGTTTAAATGTCTATCTCTCGGAAGCGCTCGCATAAAATCGTCAAAGCTCTCACGTATCAAATGATTCGAGTGAGTTCCCCAGTTCCGTGGTCCTCTATCCATACTAACCCACATGATAAATGCGTGGCTGAAAGAACCAATTTGCATGTTATAAGGGTGAGTGACCATGAGACTACTCGTTACAACAGATTTTAATTGATTTTAGCTCCTCCTTTCCGCCATTAATCCCACAGAATCAAATCTCCTGTACGGCTCAGATTACTAGAAGCTAAAACAACACATATTACACTTATCTCTAAGTGTTTGACAAAAAACTAAACTCATTGGCGCTCCAATCAATAATTATATTATTATTATTATTATTATTATTATTATTATCACCGCGTCTTACTACCTGTTCGGGTTATACGCACTTACGCTAATGTGCGATGGTAGGGTGATTGTGAGATGAAATGGAGGATCTACAGTTTGACGTGTGATCCGAACCACGGCGGAGACCTGGCATTCCACACATTCACAAGTTGTGATCAATACACGTCTTGTCAGAGGTGAAGGAAGGGTTTGGTAATCAGATAAATCCGTGCTGGGACCGAGTATTGATTGAACCTTAGACCCTCGGCACAGAAGTCTGACACCTTACCCCTAGAGCACCAGGTCACCTTTCTAACCAATAATTAAATACTCGTTGCTCAATATTTATCATTATTTTATTTATTTTGTTACCTACTTCAGTGGCGGCATGGTTTATGGTGTCACTCTCGCAATAGTCATGTGTACTGAGGGTAGTTTTCCCTAAATTGTTTTAGAATCTCCCTCGACGTAAATGAGGTTGCATTTCCTCTATATTCAAAATTCCTCTCACCTAGCACATTAAAGTAATTAGTCCATATGCGGAAAACCCAAAAGGGTTGTAAAATGCGGTGCTAACAAATTATTTTGAAATTTTGGGGAAAATTTAAAAGACAAGAAGTGGTGAGATTTATGTCCACGTGAACTCGAACTGAAGGCCCCGCAGACTAAGCTGTAAGACTAGTTTAGTCCGATTTGTAATTTACTAAGATGGCGAGGTCCAAATCCTGATCTAGTGTAATGGTGACCCACTCTCCATTTACGCAGATGCGGGTACATTTCCTCTCAATTCTAGAATGTGCAGTGTCAGTATAGAGATATATTGGATGGGTAGTAAGGGGCTGTGTACGGTGGTTGGGGGTGGTAGAAGTGGGTTATCCACACTTAACTTAACATCGACGAAATGTCACCCAGTCCCAATGCTTCCACCGAGAACCAAACCCTTGATCTACCTATTCGAAATCAGATATAAAATCAAAATTGGAAATTTAAACTTATGGAAAGTACCCTTGAAGTTAAATTTACGGAAAAATGTGAAACGACATTTTGTTTGTAATAGTAAACCATTCCTAAATATGTAATTTAATCAAAATCATCAAAATCGTTAGAATAAATGTTGAAAATATCGATTATTTTGTTGTTGTCCTTTTTCACATTAGTGAACTACCTTTAATTTTAGGGTTAGAAATATAATTCCAAAAATTTCTCGGGGGAATCTTGAGTAAGTCCTAGATTGTAAGTTTCAGCCCGATCGATAAAATGTTTTCGGTTTTAGGACGATATAGAGACATATACTATTGCAAAACAAAAAAAACTTTCGGGCTCATGGTTCCATCATCATTCAGCAAAATCTCGAATTTGATTTTTTTTTAGCCATCACAATACTCCCTCTCTACAAAGGGTTACAAAAATGTGAAAAGAACATCTTGAAAAATATAAAACATATCTTGAAAATAATAGTACGTATATTGAAATATATTATTATTATTATTATTATTAGCACCGCGTCTTACTACCCGTTCGGGTTATACGCACTTACGCTAATGTGAAATGGTAGGGTGATTGTGAGATGAAATGAAGGACCTACAGTTTAACGTGGAATCCGAACCACGGTGGAGGCCTGGCATTCCTCACATTCACAAGATGAAATATAATAAATCTTGATATCTTTTGACGAGTAATCCTAGAAAGTAGACTGAGGTCTCATTCTATTTATTTGAAGTATTTAACGTGCACTTTCTGAACCAACTATTTATATCAACACACGATAATTTCTATGAGCGAGAGCTAAAGGCCCTAACAATTTTGCCAGGAAATAAATTTCCACATAATTTCCAGGATTCTTTTACAAGCTATAATCAACATGGGACCGACAACTTTACTTCCCCTCCGAAGGAAGTTGTGCTACGAATTTTTATCGCTCAAGAAAATTCCATCGACCCCAAATGGATTTGAACCCAAGAACATCGGGTCTTGAGGTGAGCACTTTACACTGATGTCGAACTCATTCTATAGATCTTTTCCTAATAAAAAGGTGTTTAGTTGATTAAATTTAGCGTGATGATAAAATACAAAGATCAACTAGTATTTCTAGAATTGCGACAGCCCTCCTCTTTTAAGTTAAGGTTAAAATCATTAAAATCGCTAAACGAGTGACCCGTAATATCTGTACATGATTCAATTAGGCCAAATTCTTCCCTCCTGAAATCATTTAAACATGAATTTTAGCTTCGGCGTCGAAAGGTAGAACATTAGTAATAAATTATAAACTAGAATATTTGGTTACTGACCTAAAGGGTCCCTGTGCCTCAAGAGGGGGATAAGAAGGGGAGGGTGTCTAAAGAAGGGGTCAAGACTTCAAACCTTGCAGGCACTAAAATATTCACTGGCTGTGAAAGGTTTCTTACATTCTGTCACACAGCTATACCACAATTATATTAAGAATGGACACAAGTGACATATAAAATGCTACTCTCTCTTAACTTGCGCGTATTCATCCGTCAAGTCATGAGATCTGCATCTGTCACGTTTGATGGATATTAAAAAATAAATATAAAATAACAATAATAATATAATACAATATTACCAAAGTCAACTGCAAAATAGTTACTGTTTTTTTTAATAGGTGCTCTAAAATATAGGCATAGTCAAGAGTATTTAACATTAGAGTTTTCTTATGAACCGTCCTTAAATTACGTAAGGCTTGTTTTTTACATAATTTTTGCCTCCCGCCCCCACGTAAAGGATCGTAAAATTTCCCGTCACCAACCCTTTATATCATGTAATAGTTTACGATTTGGTATATTATATTATTTTAATCTTTTAGTTATTTTTAAACACAAGGAATGGCTATAAAGCGAATGATATGAACTGCTTATAAATTAAAAATTATTGTTCTTTGACATATTATAATTATTTAATTGGGTACACCTCAAGTGAATGTATAGTTATACTAAATTTCAACCTCATACATTAATAATATTTTACTTCAACAATGGTAAGCAAAAAGCAAGATTGAGCCCTTCTAATTCGCCAACTGTAATGATTTGAAATCATTGATACACTATTTAAAGCTAATATTTATAGCACTTGTTAAAATTGTTACTGTTGTATGAACCTTATAGAACTCTTTTATGCGAAAAAGAAGAAGAGAAAAGTGCCGGTAGTGATGTTTAAAGTGAGGTTACTTTGATATTGATAAGCAAAGTTCAATTACCGAAGAGCATTAATTAGTAAATATCCTGTATATTATTTCTGTTGTCAAAATCCCTTTTTATCAACCAATACAAAGTCTACACCGATGAATAAGGTATCAGTGGATAGGATTTTATTGCCGACTTCTGACATACCATACTCAGTTTACGTTAAAACACTATGTTTGTTTAAAATTTAAATTAAAAGAAAAATGTAACGATATTTTTATATCAATTACCGAAAATAAACTCTATGCTATTTTGTGTATACACTTCAACAAGTATTTAATTTCAACAACCCAACAAGAGACTAAATCTTAGTGGGGAGGGGGGTGAGTAGGGTTGAATAAGCGAAAGTTTCGTAAGGGTTTCCTGGTATATAAATAAATAATAAATACTCTTGAAATATTGTATTAAAAAATGTATGAGATAATTATTATTTATCATCCACTTCGTTGACTGCATGGTCGATGGAACTATTCTTGCAGTAGACTAGACTGCCGATGACGGGGAGATCGAGGTTCGAATCTCAGTCGTGAGTACTGAAGATAGTTTTTCCAAAATAGTTTTCCACTATCCTTACACGCAAATACGGGTAATCTTCCTATAAATATAATCTATCTAATCCCTAAAACAATTGGCATAACTAATACATAAACGTACATCTCGAACGGGTGGTGTTAAATAATACATATATGATTTGTTACCACTACTGGTTTCGGGCTATTTTGTAATTTATCCCTGTCGAACCTGATATGGGTTCCCCGAGAGCTTACGAAATATTCTAAGGGTTCCTAAAAAAACCCCGTAGGGAATCCCTTCTCTAAGAATACATCTCCTTTCAAGTAAGTCTCAAAATTGTTACCATGTAACAAAATGAAAGCTGAGTGAGTTAAAGAGGAAAAGGGGGCGTAGCTTGTTCATTCTGGATCAAACTTTTAATAGTTGGTAATTAAGGCCCTTTAGATTAGTAGGGAGTAGAGTCCAATCAACTTGGTCTCCTTTCACCCTCTCTTTCTACTCTCTTAGAACATTCTAACACCAAGGTCGCTGCTACGGCAACTCCAGTTGAGAGAAACACGCGAGGAGTGAAAACTGCCAGAATTGGGAATAGTTCACATTTCACAATGGAAATAACAGTTCATTTATCTAGTTCAATAGTCAACCAGTAGGAAAACTACCTGTAGTTCACTAGTTCAAGACCTGACTCATGTAGTTCAGGAGTTCGTGACTTGGAGGGTTTGTAGCTCAGTAGTTCAAAAGTTCATGACCTAAAGCTTGTAGTTCAGTAGTTCACTATTTTGCGACCTAAAGCTTGTAGGCCTAGTGGTGATAGTGAGTATGAGGGTGATAAACCAAATCCTGATGACTGTTGGGGTAGTACCACTTTCGGGAAAAATATCCAATGTACCAGCCGGGAATCGAACCCGGGAACCCTAGGCTCGTAGTCAGGATAAATACTATAGTTAATATAGTTTAAAGAATGTTTGAATTAGGGTTGTATGGAACCTTCTGACATTAAAAGGCCAAATGTCACTTCACGGATTTATCATAATGCTGCACACGTCAAGTACAGTAACTTTTGTAAATTTTAAAGACATGCTTTACCTAAATAGAAGTTTAAGTTTTTGTAGGAACCCATAAAGAAGGGAACAGTTTTAAGTCTACTCTCTTCGTTTTTATTCAACGAAGTCAAATTTCAATTACTGTATATATTTAGTGTTATATTCATAAAAGAAAACTTTAAATAATAATAATCGAATAGTTATAAAATATTTAACATATAGTTTTTTCACTTTTCCTCGAGCTTACTCTCCATGGAACTTTGGTTTATTTTTATATTCAACTGTAGATATGTGATATACAAGAGTACATTTTAAAAAATTAGATCAGCTTGCAATTATAGAAAACCACTCTAGAATAAAATTCTGCTAGCTAATCATCTGTAAAGTTAGTAAAACACTTCAGTCTATTATATTGTGGAAATACAATTTGAGTTTTAAATGTATAATTTATAAACGATGAACAGACACAGGCCTAGTTGACTAAATATGTGATAAGGCCACACCAAGATATCGCCACAATATATACATATATATACTATGTAGCCCATATATTGTATTTAACATGAAACATTCGCAAAGTTGTGTGTGTGTGTGTGTGTATGTGTGCACGCGCGAGCAAACGTGCTCGACTCTAATTTCCAACTAATTGGTCGTAAAATAAAATGACGTAGAGCAAACATTTAAAGGTTAAGTAATCAAATATCCAACAACTCGATAGGTATTGTTCCTGCAAACAGATTAATTTAAATAAAACCGTTTATTATAATGAAAGTAAATACTTTTGTCAGAAACATAAGACAACATAAATAACTAGAATCAACTCACAACGGTATTTCCATGGTAAACTCTCACAGTGATCCTCATTTTGTTTGAAGTTCGTGTTAAATACTTTTGTACATGTAACGTGCCCAAATCTACACCGCTCATGAATTGTTTACAAGTGTATTCAGATTCACGCAAATCCTACTTTAGAACAAGAGTCCTTATTACAAACATAGCGCCTTACTAATCATTTGGGTTGTACGCCTATGTACTAATTACACTAATATGCTAAGGATTAGGAAGGTTTAATATAAACAAAGTGCGCCTACCTTTGTTTGGAGAGAGGGGGAAAACCACCCTCAGTATAACAGAAAGGGATTCGAACCCCGATCTCCTCGGCATCAGTAGGCCAGTCTAAAAAGAGAGTGATGCCCTAAACCATTCGGCCACAAGCGGGTAAGTTCCCTAGACCTGGTCTAACAGCTCTCGGGTATAAACTGAGCATATGATGACATTCGCTGTGTTAAATTTTCAGATATTTGTTATAGACCCAAATAAATCGCGCTCTGAAAAAGATTTGGAAGAATTGGTAAACACCTTTTATAGATTAAAAATATTGTTTTATCTTATTTACTTGAGGCTTAACACGCACTTTCTGAATCGACTGGATGTATCCACACACGAGAATTTCTACCAATTTTGCCGGCAAAGGTATTTCCACACACCTTCCAGGGTTCTTTTACACACCACAATCGATATCGGACTGATGACTTTACTTCCCCTCCGAAGGAAGTTGTGTTACGGATTCGTATAGCTCAAGATAAATCCATCCACCCCGGCTGGTTTTGAACCCACAAGCATTGGGTGCTGAGACGAGCACTTTACCCCAAGACCAACGAAATTATATGTTTGGAATTTATTTTCACTGCATCAATAATATATATAATATAATAGGCTTATATCCTAATATAATATATATTATATTGCGCGTCTGGGCTACGTCATACGTAGCCCAGTGTGTGAAAAGATTAGCCCATACTAATGTACCGTTTCCCAAGGGTCGCCCGAATGTACTAATCGTACATCCTTTCCGTGGAGGCTCTTCCCATGTCCCGATGAGATGAGGTGATAGTGAGTATGAGGGTGTGGAAGCAGCGGAAACACTTAAACATAACTTAGCCTAGCTACCCAAATCCTGGTGACCATTGGGGTAGTACCACTTTCGGAAAAATACCCAATGTACCGGCTGGGAATCGAACCCGGGACCCCTAAGCTCGTAGTCAGGATAATTACTATCGTTAATATAGTTTGTAGAATGTCTCGAGTCAAGGGTGTATGGAACATTTTGACATTAAAAGGCCAAATGTCACTTCACGGATTTATCATAATGCTGCACACGTCAAGTACAGTAAGTTTTGTAAATTGTAAAGACATGCTTTACCTAAATAGAATTTTAAGATTTTGTGGAACTAATAAAGAAGCGAAAAGTTTTAAGTCTACTCTCTTCGTTTTTATTCAACGAAGTCAAATTTCAATTACTGTATATATTTAGTGTTATATTCATAAAAGAAAACTTTAAATAATAATAATCGAATAGTTATAAAATATTTAACATATAGTTTTTTCACTTTTCCTCGAGCTTACTCTAAAATCACTCAAGAATAAAGTTATGTCAGCTAAAATCCCAAAAGTTAGTAAAACACTTCAATCTATTATATTGTGGAAATATAATTTGAGTTTTAGAATGTATAATTTATAAACGATGGTTAGACATAGGCCTAGTTGACTAAATATGTGATAAATCCGCACCGAACATCTGTCTTGTTTTTGCTAACAACCCACCCTTCCCCTTTCCATACCCGTGACACCCACACAATATTTGATGGCTTTATGCAATACGTGTAATAAACTTTAGGTACCGCCTTCCCCAACACAATCCATTCACCTTCTTAAAAGATCGTAAGCAGTCACTGTGGAAAATTTACGAGAAAATGTGTATCTTTGGTTTCGACCACCACCACGTGGGCCAGGTTCTTCAAAATTAATTAAGTTGGACCACCCATGGGAGTGATATCGCTATAGCTATTAGTACAATGATGCTTATAGTTTGGGGTTGTGTAGAGCCGATAGAAAGAGCTTTGCTAGACAAGTGAAATGTCAAATAATGACCATCCTTTCAACCCACGTAATCCTGACACAGCGGCAAGAGATAGCTTTAATTAGTTTTAAATGTGTTTTTTTATCGTTGTGTTTATGTGACCGAGATCTACCAAAGAAACACTTTTTTCAATGTGTTCCATTGCAAAGAGACAAACTCTGCATTGCCAACTGTACGCTCTGGATATTATTTGTACAATTTAACCAACTGTACAATCGTAGGATCCAATTTTGTGTTACTATGCTAAAAGTATAATTTACCTTGATTTTATTACGAATAAACATTTTGAGTAAAATATAAACATATTTTTGCGATCAACATTGTTAACATTTTACTCTATTATTAATGTTATTTCATAGGTATTGGTAATATCTATTGAAAGTGACAGTTGCAGATCACATGATTTGACGTATGAATACGTGAAATGAAACATAGTAATTTTCTAGTTATTTTATAATTATATGTTCTGTCTTAAGACAGTTCCATTCCTTTTGTTAGTGAACTTAGACCTCCAATACACCCTGTCCTACGATTCCTCCTTCAGCTCCTAGAATTTTCTTCTTTCCTCCAAGTCATCCAATATTTGAATCCTCCTCCTTCCTAAGCTCCTCTTTCCCTCAACCTTTCCTTCTATGACGTCGAGCAGAAGACAGTTCCTCCTAAGGATGTGTCCGATCAAGTTTACTTTGTACCGTAGAATCACATCCAAAATGGTTCTCTTCTCACCCACTCTTCTTAGGACTTGGTCACCCTATCTGTCCACCTGATATTCTCAAGTCTTCTCCAGCACTCCATTTCAAAGTTCTCCACAAATATTTCGTTTCACTCTTCTTGAGAGTCAAAGTTTAGCATTTCATCAGTTTATTCCTAAGTTCTAAATTCAACTTGTTGATCAGCAGTAACCTCTTCTTGTTGAAAGCTTCCTTGGCCATGGTGATCCTTGACCAAATTTCCTTGGTACAGTAAGCAGACTTCCCAGGTACTTTAACTGCGCTAGGTTTTTAAACACCTGGTTTACAATTTTAATTTCCAGCGGCTCTTAATTTTTGGAAATCCCAATCACTTTTGACTTCCCAATGTTGATTTCCATGCCATATCTTCTCCTTATCTTCACTATCCGGTCCATAGTTTCCTGAAACTCTTCTTTATTTTGGGACAGCTAGTTAATTGACTTAAACTCTAAACTTTAGATAATAACTCAACTACCCACTTCCCCAGACACACGATATTTTGATTTAGATCCCTGTGCGGACTATATTTTTATGCGGGGGAAATTTATTTATAACATAATGGCGGACCTAAGTGTCTTGTATCACCATTTATTAATAAGCACCAAAATTTACAATGTTTGTTTATATATAATAAACAAAAGAATACCTGTTCAAGATACACTCAATGATAATTACTCTTATGAGCTAGCGATGAGGGAGGAAGCATTTTAGAGGTAATATACCTGCATTTGCATGGAAGGAGAGTGGGAAACCACTTGGGGAAACCTCACCCTCAGTAGACCCAACCAGGATTCGATCCCTGATATCCCAATCATCAGCAGGCCAGTCTAACACGAGAGTGACGCCTTAGACCATTCAGCCACTGAAGCGGATGCTATAAAAGCTACTAGTTCTTATTTCGCCTATTCATACGCAAAGTCTTGTTATCTGAAGCAGTCACATTTGATAGGGATCATCAATACCTATAAAATACAACTATGAGATATTAAAATGTTCTCAATTTTGAACTAAGAAAAACAAAGTATTTTCTAAACTCCCTTCCTGTGAAAATTAGACTGTACAGTTACTGTATTATCGCTCAAGACTAAAAGAGTTGCCAACCTTGAGTGAACCAGTTCAGTTAGAGAGGTGAAATAAGTTCGGTTTGAACGAGTCGATCGTGAACTGCGACTCTCTTATCTACGAGTGTGTTTGCAGATCGTGTCGCACAACCAACCAGCCACCTGAAGAGAAGTTTTCCCTGTCTCTGTCACACCTACAGAATATGTGTGTGTGTGTGTGTGTGCGTGGGACGCCCTCTTTAACTCTCTCCCGCTTTCTTTGGCACGACTTCACGCCAAAATAACGTTTATATCAAGAAAGAGTTTGAGACCAAAGTTTCGTTTCAAAAACTTGTGTAAAGGAAATAGAAAAATATTCCCTCACACCCTTCATAACCACCCGCCTTATTCTATTTTCAAAAGATTCGAGTTTGTTTTAAAGGATAAAATACATATTTTCATTTGTTTTATTTACGATTTGAAAAGAATGTGGGAATCCTACAGTTATATTTGGATATAAATGTTATAAAAGAAAAGTTTAAATTTCCGTTCTGAATACAACAAATAATACTTGAATGTTTTGTTTTTGTCATTGTTTGTAATTAAAATTAAATAATTTGCTACAAATATGTGAATTAACACTCTATTGTGACATAACTGTAGTGCTCAGAGAATAGTTGTTTACTACAAGCTATGTACAAAAATTATAATTCCTAATACTACTAAACAATCAAACATTTAAGAGAATTAGACGTTAACCCATAAATAAATAAACCATTGTTGTACCTTAAAAAATATGATCGGAGCCATAAAAACAATTTCTCTAACAACAATATTCGATAAATATTATCAAGAAGGAGTTGGAACCAAAGTTTTGTTTCAAAAACTTGTTTAAAGAAAATAGAAAAAAAAATCTAGCCCTTTTTTTCACCTAGTTCTATTTTCAAAAGATTCAAAATGTTACTTTAAAAAAAAAGATAAACACATATTTTAATTAATGTAAATAATGTCACTGGTACCTGAGCAGAACACAACAATCTTCAACTCTGACTTCATAATCTGATTCTCGTAAACTAATCAAAGTTTGTTCGAACACAATGAAACCATGTGGGTCAAGGTACGCGCACACTGCCACTGTAAGGTAGGTACTGAGTGAAGTCGCCTGACAGGAAAATGTATGCTCAAGGCATGGGCAATTGCCAAGGGGGAGGGGTGAGGCGGTCCCGATCGCAGCGCTATACCGCGGCAGAATTTTCAAACAAAGTCACGCCACTCTCATTCAAACTAAATTACACTTGTAAACAAAAGTGAAGGTATATCAAACAGAGAACGGTGGTGTTATAATTAAGTGGTAGGATATTAAAAGAAGTAGCTTGTAGGCCAACGAGCCAACATTTGTTTTGTTTAGATATTAAAAATAATGTTAAAATAAGTTTTTATTAAGAACGTAGTGGTTAGTTCGTGTAACGTATTAGCGTATGGCATTAGATCATTCACGAATAAGGCCGTAGCAGGTGAGCGGATGAAACAAAGAATTGTACTTCCGCCTTTTTCCTAAAGAAGGGCGTGGTTTGTACAAGATAGAATAGAGAAATGTTTAGAACCGATAAACTTACTCGGATACCTATCTAATTGTTTAGTTATTTGATGAACTGATTTTTATTTTATCTTCGCGTCTTACTACATCTTCAGGTTGTACGCGTATGTACGAATTACACTAATGTGCTAAGGATGAGGAACACTATTATTATTGGCACCACGTCTTTAGGCCCTCTTACACGCTCAATATTATTGTGCAATATTATCTTGTCAATATATTGCGTGAATATGATTCGACCTTCCACGGTTAATATTATTGTGGAGTGATAGTGGTCGTTTAAAAAGGGGGAGGGGGGTCCTTTAGAATGAGATGAACATTGTCTTTCCATTGCGTTCAGCCAATCCCACACAAATATAGGTGCATTACTGTATTCAACTAAAGAGATGATTATTATTATTATTATTATTATTATTATTATTATTATTATTATTAGCACCGCGTCTTACTAACCGTCCGGGTTATACGCACTTACGCTAATGTGTAATGTTAGGGTGATTGTGAGATGAAATGAAGGATCTACAGTTTAAAGTGGAATCCGAACCACGGTGGAGGCCTGTCATTCCACACATTCACAAGTTGTGATTAATACACGTCTTGTCAGAGGTGAAGGAAGGGTTCGGTAATCAGATAAATCTGTGCCGGGACCGAGGATTGAACCCCGAACCCCCAGCACAGAAGTCTGACACCTTATTCCTAGACCGTCAGGTTAGCCATGAGGAACGTTGAGTTTAGATTATGTGTAACCGCATTTGCCTGGAGGGAGAGTGGGAAATCATTGTGCTATGTAATCAAACTCATTAATATATAGCCTACAGTACCTATTTAAAATATTCATTATATTTTCCCATGGGTTTTTGTGGGCTGTCGATACGAAGCAGTATTTACTAAATTATGTAAATAAAATTCCCGCTATCAAAGTGATATAAAAAATAGAACACAGTTGAAATAGTTCTGTGGGTTTTCAAAATTAAGTACACACTAAAATTAACCTTTTATTTTCTCACATTAAGAGAGAATATTATGATCTTGAACAAATCAATATCGAGATTATGATTAATCTTCACGTTTTATTTGAACCAGAACCAAAAAAAGTATATTTTACAATCTGTCTGTTTGTTTGTATATTCCTGGCCACGGATCCAAAATGTTGGGTGGTAAGTGATTTAAACCTTTTTTTAGCATCGCTTCTTACTACTTGTTTGGGCTATACGCTTAGGCCTATGTATTAATTACAATGATGGTTTTAGGAAGGCTATATTTATAGGAAGTGTACCCGCATTTGAGTGGAGGGAGACTGGAAAACCATTTTGTAGGAAAAAATCTAAGTACACCCTCGATTTCTCTGTCATCGGCGGTCTAGTCTATTGAGAGGGTAGCGCATTAGACCAAGCGACCATGGAAACCAATAGAATAACATATTGATATTTAGATTTTATAGGGTACACATGGGCTACACCTAGGGGAATATTTTTTTATTTTGACCCTAAGCCCTCAAATTAAGTGTAGTTTACTGATGAGTGATTTTTCTTAAATTCCAAATTTTTAGGAAATAGCTGTAACTATTTTGTTTAAAATAGATATCCAGGGATTGGCTGACCTCATAAATAACATTGTATACTTGGTTTTTATGTAAAAATTCGCTAACGGGTAGTTTACAAATGAGTGATTTTAGAAAATTTGGAAGATTTTAAATATGGCACCAAATATGTTTAAAATATATACATAAGGAGTTTTTGACGTGACAAATAAAGCGGTATACTTGTTTATTTGGGTAAAATTCGTTTAGTCTAATGGTAGTTTACTGATGACAGTTTTTACTAAACATTGACTATTTTAATAATGGCGATAGCGATTTGGCTCAAAATGGGTAATTGTTAAGTTTTGTACATTACATAGAGTATATATATATATATATATATATATATATATATGTTTTTCTTTAGTTTTTATAGTGGACTGATGAATGATTTTTGTTAAATTATAACTTTTTTAAATAGTTACAATGATTTTGTTAAAATTAGTATGGGGGGGGGGGCTATTTTACATGATTGATAATATTGTATCTTTATTTTTCTAAGAAAAATTAATTTATTGGTTGTTTACTTACAACAAACGATAAAAATTTGAAACTTTTAAAATACGTCCATGAAGATTGGTATAAAAACGAGTATTTGGTAAAAGGTTTTCATGTTAAATAAGAAAAGTTTTTATTTTGACAAATTTAAAATAATTCTATGAGTTGTTTGGAAATAGCTAATTTTTAAACATTTGAAATTTGCTAAAAATATTCTAACAACTTGGTAAAATGTATATACAATGAGTGTTTATAGTGATTAACAATTTGACGTGTTTATTTTTATGAGGAAAATTTACTTTGAAGTAGTTTACTGAAAAACTCTTTTCGAAAGTTTTCTTAGAAGCCTTGTAACAATACGTAATAAATGCGCCACGCTTTGGGCGTCAATAATAAAAACTATGTGATCAATCACCCTACTTCGGGTGTGAATTGATACACAACGGATTAATTCCCAGATAAAAGATGATGTGATGTTTTATATAGGTTGTATAAAGCTCCGTGATCGAGCGCCTATCACCACTGTACGGAAAATATACCGTCTAATCAGCTGTCTATAGCCCCGTGTTCGAGCACTAATTAAATCGGTATTAATATTATTAAAGAAAGAGAAATGTTGTTGGCTGTTATTTCACACACGGTTTATTTATATCACACCAGTAAATTATTTGCACATATTTCAGTTAAATGTTTGTTATCACTGCACACTTGTGATATTGAAGTGACTTATATTATAATGTGTTGGACTGTGACTGACTTGTGTGTGAGCTCTCTGTGGAGATCGTCCTCGTCATCGTCGTCGTCGATTGCTATTACTATACTGTACTGAATATACTGTACTGCTGAATATAGTGTGCTACTACTGCCTTGTTCTGAATACTGTGCTACTGTGAATACTGCGCTACTACTGCCCCTGTTCTGAATACTGCTCTTGTAATACTGAATATAAACATACGCACTATGGTCTATATATGACATACGCCTTGCATTTTCTCTCTTGGTCAACAAAGTAAAAACTAACCAATAGACAGTGTCCTGGCGACACATTTTGTGAAAGCTAGATTCTTATTGGTATGAAGAAATGGCGTGCTCCCTTCAACAGGAATTGACGCAGTTGATATTTTAACAAGAAAGAAGGTATAAAAAAATATATTTTAGGGTGAAGTCCTTTTCACCCCATTCTGAGAAACGCGTGTTTGTTCATGGATGAATCTTAAAAGGATACTCTACCTATATTACTTTAAAGAAAATTTACCTTCATCCATGACTTTTTACATAATTTAGATTAATCCAAATCAATACATTACAGCCTTAATACACAATATGAGAACGTTTATATGATTGTGTGCGTATGTGACAGCAGGCCGGATAGTGTTTGTTATAAAAGAATTACAGACAAACAGGCAGTCAGATATTATATATTTTGGATCGGATGAGGCCCACGTGCCGTGAGTTTGCGAGCCCTGCCTTAGACCATTTACCCACCGAAGAGGGTCTGTTTAACCTTCTATAACCGTGGATAAGTGGTTCTAATGTAGCCCTGTAGTATTCAGGTTCAAATCCATGTAAGGTCGATAAGAAAATTCCTCCTTTCAATACGAGATTTTTACGAATTTTATTTACGCTAATAGTGTAGTGATGAAAATATAGAATTTAAAATAAATATACCCGTATTTGTGGGGAAGAGTGAAAACTATTTATTAAAAAACCACCCTCAGTACACCAAACCAATATTAAAACCCCGTTCTCCCCACTGTTGGAAGTACAGTCTGTTTCGATAGTAATGCGTTAGACCAGGCTTTGTCAAATACTATATAGCTGAAGGGGTGCATTGAAAATTAACCTATAGTAATGGACCGCCAAGTAAAATATGATTTTTTTGATGGACGCAATTTATTATATAAAAAGTTATTTAAATAAAATAAGAAAGCTAGACAATGTAAAAAAAGCGATTCTTCAGTAAAACAGAACTTAATGAGGTGAATATGATGTTTTCATATTTCATTATTTGATTTAATATCAGGTGTAAATTTAATAATGAAATTCTTAAAATAGCTTATAAATATTTATCGGTAGTGTTTGATCGTAAGGAGATTTTATTACGCTTATAAAAAAATGCTTATTCGTATTATGTGGGTTGATCCATAAAAAAACAGCATTTTTAGATCAAAATCTTGAGTATTGCGAATTTGTCAGAAACAAGAGAATTGAAAAATAAACATATTTTCCAACAACGCTGTAATTTTCTTAAATCTGGATTATATTGGTGGACTATCATTACAAGTTGACGTTGAGTCGTTGATTTGGACATACTTAGTGCGTAAGAATATATTTATCGTTTCTGCTATTTTTATAAATATTTTTTTTCTTAAATTAGCTTGTGGGCACGCGTAAAAATACATGACGTAGCACATGTGACCCGTGGTCCGTAGTTTGCCCAGGGCTTCCTTAAACCATTCAACCAGACAACTAATTCAATAACTAACAAAATATATGAATAAAATTGACGTTGATTTAAGTTATGAATTGAAAACAACTCATGAGTTTGAATTTTAATTGAAAGTTGAAGAATGTGAATATATAAATTTTGTTTGAAATATTAAAATTAGTGAACAAAATTTTGAATTAAAAGTGTGATTAATTTCAAACCAAATGGTTTGTATTATCAAAATTGAGTGAAGGTAAACATAATTTAAATAGTGGTTAGAAAATGGATCCATAAAATATTTTTAAAACATATTAATTTTTTTGTATAACAATTAAAATCGTAAATAATAATGACATTTCTGTTCGTTCTTTGAAAAATAAATGTGAAGTGTAGGAAATTAAATTAATTAACATTCAAGAACAAGCCATCTCTTATATACTTTATGACACTAGGAACTCGAAAGCTCATTGCCACAATTAAAGTACGCCACCAATCCCTATCTTGAGCTAGGTAGTTTTATAGAGTCCACCTGATTACACATTATCCCTATCTTGAGCTAGTTCTGTCTAGTCCACCTCATTACACCCTATCCCTATCTTGAGCTAGTTCTGTCTAGTCCACCTCATTGCACTTTATCCCTATCTTGAGCTAGTTCTGTCCAGTCCACCTCATTGCACTTTATCCCTATCTTGAGCTAGTTCTGTCTAGTCCACCTCATTGCACTTTATCCCTATCTTGAGCTAGTTCTGTCCAGTCAACCTCATTACACCCTATCCCTATCTTGAGCTAGTTCTATCCAGTCCACCTCATTACACCCTATCCCTATCTTGAGCTAGTTCTATCCAGTCCACCTCATTACACCCTATCCCTATCTTGAGCTATTTCTGTCTAGTCCACCTCATTGCACTTTACCCCTATCTTGAGCTAGTTCTATCCAGTCAACCTCATTACACCCTATCTCTATCTTGAGCTAGTTATATCCAGTCCACCTCATTACACCCTATCCCTATCTTGAGCTAGTTCTGTCTAGTCCACCTCATTGCACTTTACCCCTATCTTGAGCTAGTTCTATCCAGTCCACCTCATTGCACTTTACCCCTATCTTGAGCTAGTTCTATCCAGTCCACCTCATTGCACTTTACCCTTATCTTGAGATAGTTTTATCCAGTCCACCTCATTACACCCTATCCCTATCTTGAGCTTGTTCTATCCAGTCCACCTCATTACACCCTATCCCTATCTTGAGCTAGTTCTAACCAGTCCACCTCATTACACCCTATCTCTTTCAGGTCAGTTTTAATGTTATCCTCCCATCTGTGTCTTCACACTGATCTCTTCCCTTTGTGTGTAAGTCATTGCCAAGGTTCTAGATTCCCCCATTCACACCGTATGTCATGTCCCCCGTAATCGGCGAGATCTAATTATCCTAATAATATCTGTGATGAGAACAGGGTATGTAATTACACTTTATGTAACCTCTTCCACCCCTTAGTTTATGCTTAGTTTTTTGGAACAATTATTTTCTTAAGCACCTTGTTTTAGAATATCATTCACTTTTCTTATTTAAATTCCTACATCCTGATGCCTTTTAAATCTTTTTTGTATTGGTATGATCCAGTGTCAGTAGTGACTAAGAACTCAATGGGCCCAATGGGACAAAATGAGAGAGAAGGGCTTTAAAGAAATGAACCTATATTCTCATTTAGAAATGATCAAGGTTAAAATGGTATGGCGACCCGCAAGACTTTATCATTCCTTTACCAAAAATTGAGACATTTACTAAACTCTGTGACAAAATTTCAAGTGCATTTTGACACAGAAGTTTTTCATAGATTCCTCGCATTTTCTTTGCTATTCAAAATTGTTTTTGCGAAAAGTAGGAAACGATAACAAAATTTAATTTTTAATTATCATGAGAAAAAAGCAGATAAAAAGACATGTATGTGTAAATTTTGCAAAATAATATTATAAACTTCACGATGTAGCTAACAATTAAAACTTAATTAAGAATCAAATAGCAAATGCCATTATTTATGCTTTTTAGTAAGGATTAGATATCATCTTCTGAAAATTGAAAAATGATACCTGGACACGGGAATCGAACCCAAATCGAGCCAAAGGTCCCGGGTTCGATTCCCTTGTCCAGATATAATTTTTCAATTTTCAGAATAAAACTTAATTGTTAAGTTACAAAGCTTATCAGTAAGCCTGTGTGCATTAATTATTAATATAATCTTAAAGTAACAAATAAGGAAATTTTCCTGGCCCTTGTTACTGACAGGATCTAGAAAAATAATTAATTTAAAAACTAAAAGTGGCGTTAAGTGGCAACAAAAATCTTAATTAGCTTCGACTTCGACTTTTCTTCGCAAGTTTCAAGATTCGCTTCGACTTTGCTTCACATTTAAAAAGTGGCCTTCGCACCCCCTTACACTCTTGTAAGTTTATTTCTTAAAATAAAATTGAAATATTCCATTTCGATTGTAATAACATTTACTAATTAGTGACAACCAAATCGTTGATGACGGTTTACACCAGTCACAAAATAAAATAACTGGCATTGAACCGGTAAAATATTTGAACTTATCCATCACTATATTGTTTTTTTAGTTAACACCACGTCTTACTACCCATTCAGCTTGTATGCAATTTTAATAATTATATTAAAGGGTGAGGGAGGTATAAGTTTGAATTTAGATTAATTGTACTCGCATTCCCGTGAGGAGAGAGAAAAAATATTTAGGGATAACTACCCCTAGTATACTCGACCTGGATTCTAAGCCCGTTATCCCCGTCATAGGCAGTATAGTCTATTGCAAGAGTAGCGCCTTAGACCATGTGGCCACTGAAGAGGGTTCGAGAAATATCGATGTATTTACAACCCAATCTCTCTGTCCCTGTAGCAACACATTTTGATCACAGATTATTTCATATGGAATGTTATAAGAAAACTTTCCATTCACTTTTTACAATGTGTAGAGAAAAGTTTGAATGTAAACTATTGGTTAAATAATATTATCGGTGTTCGCCGTGAGATAGGTTCCAATGTAACTTGCGTTGCAAGGATGTAGTATAAGTAGGCTATTACTAAGGGGCCAAATCGTATACGGAACCAAGAATATATATTTTTAGCACAGTGTCTTACTACCCGTTAGGGTTATACGCTTATGTATCAATTACTCTAATAGTATTAAGGATTGGGAAGATCTTATTTAGAGGAAGTGTACCCACATGTATATCTAGGTAGAATGGAAAAACAAATTATAAACTAGAATATATGTTGATAAAGCTATATTATTATTTTCAAAGAATAGGCATGGAACCGGCAATATTTGTCTATTTGCATGAATCATGTGATTATAAAAAATCAAATTTATTTTAATTTTAATAATGATGTAAACATTTATAAAACTCAAAATATTGGTATAGTCTCATGACATCGGTCTCATAATTTCTGGCGGTTTTAATTAGTGATAGCTAGCTTCGGTGGCCGCATTATCTAAGGCATCACCCTTGCAATTGACTGGACTGCCGACGAAAGGGAGATTAGGGTTCGAATCCTGGTCAGGTGATATCCTCTCTCCTATATGCAAATGCGGGTACATTTCCTCTAAATTAAACCTTACCCATCTCTAACACATAAGTTTAATTAGTAAAAACGCTTATAACACGAGCGGGTGGTAAGACAAAGTTCTAAAAATAATTATTTAATGGAGCCGATTGAAATTTTCCTCTTGCAAATCGTACAAGGCAGATTTTACTTAACCATATTGTCACGAAAATTATAATTGATGATTGATTTAACAAAATGAAAAAAAAATTGTATCTCTATTTTTCTTAAATTTCCTTGAGGAAGATCATAAATTGAATATATTAACTATTCATGAGAGATTGTATCAATGCATTGGCTATTAATACGTAACTTTAGGCAAAGATTCCGTCAATTTTAGGTCTTAGGATTATTTTATTTTTATTACCGGGTACCTATCCTACTTATAAGGGCAAGGAAGGTTGAATTTAGAGGAAGTGTATCCGAATTTTCGTGATGAAAGAGTGAAAAAGATTAGAAAAAAATCACCTTAATTACACCCAACCGGGGTTAGAACCCCGATCATTCCCTCATTGGTAGTCCAGTCTATTGCGAGAGCGACGCCTCAAACCATTCAACCACTGAAGTGGATCTTATATAATTTAACACACAAAGGGTATCCAAGTTCAGTTTATTTATTAGGAATAGCGAAACATTTTTTTTTTTTTACCTTTTTATATTGAATAAATAATTGATATGATTTTATTTGAATACATAAAAGGAAATTGAAGTCAAGCTCTAATCAAACCACACGTAATATTTACTTATTAGTTTTTAGTGATCAAAATTATTTTTGAAAGTTTCTGAACAACAAGATAATAGAAATATAATTTTTCTAAGATGGAAATGTACCAAATGTAGAAAATGTACCAAAATTTTAGCCAATATCCTAGGAGGGATCCATACAATTTCAGAGGGTTCTGAACCCCCCAACCCTGACACCTTTCTAAGCCTTTGAATTTTTTTAAAAATAATTGATCAATTATTAATAGCAGCATTGGTTGTTTTTTTAATAAAAAACTTGAAACATTTCCAAAAATGAGTGAATCTTTAATTGTAACAACTCGGAACCCTTTACATATTTTTATTAAAAGTATTATTGCTCGGTAAGTTGCCTCTCTGCTTAACTTAAAATCGTTTTTCGAGGATAATATGGAGAAACACGTAGCAAGTTTGGGGAAGAGTAAATAAGTTATTAAAACATTATTAGAAGTCGGAGGCTGTCCCATTGAGAACCAGCTATCTAGGTGATAAATTAGGGAACAAATATTACAGTTATTATTAAATATTTGCTTCTAATGCTATTTATTTTTACTGCTAACAGTAAACGTAACAACAATTTGCGTGCCCTCTCCACGTTTTCCCTTTTTAAGAATAGCCTTTTTTTTGTCACCGCGTTTTACAACCTCTCCAGGGTATACTCATATGTACTAATGACCCTAATGTGTTGAGACCAGAAAGGTTGAATTTAAGAGAAGTGTACCCACATTTGCGTTGTAGGAGAGTGTAAAATAATTTAGAAAAAACTACCCGACCAAGGTTCGAACCCCGATCTCCCCGTCATCGGCAGTTCAGGCTAGAGTGACGCTTTAGACCAGGGGTCTTCAACCCACTGCCCACGGCCCACTTGCTTCCCGTAATAACTTTTTTTTGCGGCCCACTTATGAAAAATATAAATTTATTTCAAAAGATAAAATGATAAATACGGATATGTATTTGAAATAATCAACTAATAAAATAAATACGTATTTTACGTTATTTTATTAAAGTTTTTTGATTTTTAAATGAAGAAAACTATTAAGTTTTAATACAAACGTATTTTGAACCGGCAAATTAACTCTAGTAGACTAGACAAATTGTGCTACCTCCTGCTGTGAATAATCTAAAAAAAAAAGAGACACTTTTCGATAAATCCTAATCCCTAATGTGAGTATAAATGTATAAGAAGGAGTTGATACACATATTTTAATATATCGGCTATTGCGGCCCGCGAGCCGACAAGAGACAGAAACTTTGGCCCTTGGACAAAAAAAAAAAAAATGTTGAAGAACCCGGTCTTGGAGCGCGCGGCCAACGAAGCGGGGAAGAATAGTCTACCTCTCGTCTTTTAATATCTTTAGTTCGTATCTCTTTATTCCGTAACTGTGAACTCACACGTTCACCGAAAAACAATAGAATAGCAGAAACGGACTCACGTGACGAGCCCTAAACCAATCACATGATTTCAGACTCGACGGCGTTGTCCGCTCAGTGCGACTTGAATAAACTTCAGCTTTGTTTTTTTTTCTGCGCGACAACATCAACCTGGGAGACACAATAAAATGTCTAAACCAACCGACACAATCATTTCACATGCGCCTACGAAGCTCGATACTAGCAGACGGCTGCATCTACTCTTGTGAAATTATTTAAATAAATCGTTAAAGGGAAAGCGTTTGTCGTTCTTGTTTTGTTTGTATTTGTTTGAAGACACAACACAATAATTTGAAACTATATATCATGATATTAATTAAGGTCGTTTTATCCACTATAAAATAAATTATGTCGGTAATCAGCTGTTGTTGTTTGTTTTACAAAGTATCATGGGTCAATATAAGTATCCGATAGCGTGTGAATTGCTACTCACTCAAGCAGTTGATGTGTATACTTATAAATTCCCACGTAAAGTTCATTGTAGTCCAGATCAACTTTAGCTCTCCAAAGACCATCACTAAAAGAATATACAAATAAATGAACATCGAAATGAAAGCCCCAACTTTATTTCAAATTTCTTACTTGTCCATATCACAAGGTTTATTTACGGGATTATGTTAGAAAGAAACGCAATACAGATCTGAACAACATTTCTAAGAAACAACAATAAAATTTCTTGGAAAATAACCATAATTGAAAGCTAGAAAAGTTACTAAATCTAATTTCACGTATTCATAAGTCAATCAATGTGATTTGCAGCTGTCACTTTTGATAGATATATTTTAATACATATAAAATAATACTAATACATTAGAGTAAAATGTTATCAATGTTGATCGCAAAAAAAAAGATAATATGTGTGCATTTTTTAAACGTTTCTTTCTAACAGAATCCCGTAAACAAACCTTGTGATTTGGATAAGTAAAAAGTTGTCTTAAAGCTTGATTCCCACCTTCTCGGAAAATAGATAGCAGAATCTTCTCGAGTGTAGCAGAAATCCACAAGCTTGCAGAAACAAATGTTACCAATAATATCAAGATAAATATTTACAAACAATTGTGTTGTGTCACGTAAAAAAAACTTTTGAAAACGAGCTCTTTTCATTTAACGAGTTATCTAAAATCATTTCACAATAGTTGTTGTAGCTGTCACATCGTTGCATACCCACTGATTAGGTCGGTTGGTTCAGAGGCACGTGCACTGAACGAGTCAGTTGGTTTTGAAAATGGAATGGGTCACCCAATATGATGTTGTCGCGCAGATTAAGGAAAGAGGAAGTTTGATTTCAAGTCATGCAGAGTGGAAAACGCCAATGAGGCTGAAAATCTTCTGATTGGCCTAAAGCTCGTCATGTGACCTCGTTTCTGCTGTGCTCTTGTTTTTCGACTAAAAGTGAATTCACAAATATACGCTGAAATTTTAAAGCAGTACAATAAGTCAGCACTGCTTAGTGGTGCAGCTGTTCACACGCTCACGGAATGTTGGGAATCTCTGTTTACCCATGATGCATTGAAACGTCAAATATAAAAAAGAAAACATTACAATCAGTTCAAGTTACTGTATTTAAAATACAATTTGATGTTTTACTTACTGCTTGGGTTTGGTTTTGTCATCGATAAAACTCATGGCTTCCAATAAACTGTCGTTTTTCATCATTACTTTTGAGATACGCTATTTTAAGAATGTGCTGTATTTATAAATAACGCATGTTTGAAAGTTTGCGCATGCGCCGATCGGGTCTTCTTGGCTGGTTTTCTGTAGAAGCGCTGGAAAAGTTGAAATTATCTCTACTCGAGCAGTGCGGGCTACGCTGGCCAAGCAGACTTGTTGTGATTGGATTAGAGCTGCCATGTGACCAAATCTCAGCACTGCTCACGTTTTACATTGAACGTGTGAATCCACAGTCCACAGTTACCGTATAGTCACAGGTTCGCCAAAAAACAAGAGCAGAACAGAAACGGGGTCACGTGACGAGCTCTAAGTCAATCACAAGAGCTCAGTCTCATAGGAGCGAGCTATTCTGATAAAGTTCAGCTCATCTCTACTTTGTCCGCTCTTTCTGATATCTTCGGCACTGGAGAACCAATCAAATCTCAAACCATTGCGCATGTGCTGTAGAGCTAGAAGCAAGCCAACAGCTTTATTGAGGGGATTTGATATCAACAGTTGTTGAATATCTATATCGAGCACAGCGGTATTAGATGACACACTTTTTAAATAAAAATAAAGTTGTCATTAAATTCCATGACATTCTTTAGATGTTCAACAACTATTGAGTTCACCATGTGAAGGAAATTAAATTCTTATATTTCTATTTGTTAAATATTTTATTTATTTTACACAAAAAAAGTTTTGCTATAAAAACTGCAAAAACACTTGCATTTTCTCACGTTCCCTACATCCCCATCATATGGAAGTTATCTACTAAACGTTAATTATGCAGCAGACGATCTGAAGGTCTAGGGGTAAGGTGTCAGACTTCTGTTCTGGGGGTCCGGGGTTCAATCCTTGGTCCTGGCACAGATTTATCTGATTGCCAAACCCTTCCTTCACCTCTGACAAGACGTGTATTAATCACAACTTGTGAACGTGTGGAATGCCAGGCCTCCACCGTGGTTCGGATTCCACGTTAAACTGTAGGTCCTCCATTTCATCTCACAATCACCCTACCATTACACATTAGCGTAAGTGCGTATAACCCGAATGGTAATACATGGTGCTAATAATAATAATTATGCAGTAATAAGCTACTTATTTACAGCTTTCAGCAAACTATTAATAAATAGAAAGTTTTTGGCTTAGCCTGTTTTCTTCTTCAAATAATAGTTTTCTTCTTCTTTTAATCTAACGAGCTTTGCTTGACGTAAGTCATTAAAAACAGATGTGAACAAATGCCAAAGAAACTCTATTATTTATAAACCAAACAAAGTGTTCCTTATACTCAAATATTTATCAGCTGGTGTACACTCCGTTTACCCTGAATTGACTTATTATATTCCAATTTTGATATAATGGGTTATAGGGGTTAAAAATAAATGTGGGGCAGTTCAGAAAAATTGCTGAACAAAATAATTTCAACTTTATATTTATCATTTAGTAATTAGCTGTTAAACTATTTATGAAAACAATATTGTTTGATTACTAAATTTTTAGTGGCCTGGATAAAATCAGTTGCCCCCCTCCCCCCCCCACCACGGTGGCCGTGTGATCTAAGGCATCTTTCACACGCTCCGATTTTCGGTTGGCCGATATCAGCTAACCGCAAACCTCCCGACAATTTAAGCAAAGATAATTATCCAACTTTACTCCGACTCTAGCCGGATGGCAAGTATTTTAGTAAAAGCTAGTGCCCTTAACTTATCACGTTTACCACCTCTACACCTAATAAACTTTATCGATCTCCTCAAGTAAGTTCTTGTTCTCAAAACCTTATAATCAAATCCCTAGATATATTAAATTTTCTGGATAAATAATACGGAATAATCTTGTGAATGTGGGGAATGCCAGGCCTCCGCCGTGGTTCGGATTCCACGTAAAACTGTAGGTCCTCCATTTCATCTCACAATCACCCTACCATTACACATTAGCGTAAGTGCGTATAACCCGAACGGGTAGTAGGACGCGGTGCTAATAATAATAATAATAATAATAATAATAATAATAATAATAATAATACGGATTAATTTATTTTATATGTACACAAATTTCTCTCCGCAAATTTTTTGTCTTGTTCCTGTCCTTACAACTTTCTAAAGTTTTATCCCATAACACAAGCCGCGATTAAAATCAGTAAGTCAGTATCTATATCAATATAACTAATTGTCATATGCAGCTCGATCGCCAACCGCACAGCACGTGTATTCACTCAGGAGGGTGTCGGATGACTAAATACAGGCCTGTGTAGACATGCTCATTTAGAACAATGAGAGACTGCCCTGTGGTGCCCGGCCGACATCGGACAGCAGTCGAGGCTCAATCCGACTGCTACCCGTTCGCTGACCGACTATTTCCCGACCGAAAATTGGAACGTATAAAAGGAGCCTAAAGCAATACGCTCTCAGTAGACTATACTGCCGATGATGGAGAGATAGAGGATCGAATATCTGCCGGGTGTACTGAAGGTGGTTTTTCCTAAATAGTTTTTCACTTCCCTCCACGTAAATGGGGGTATACTTCCTCCAAATATATATTTCCTAATCCCTAAAATCATTAACTTAATAAGTACGTAAGCGTATAATCTGGACGTGGGGCTAAAAATATATAAAAGTTGGTGGGGCATAGGTTGCTGACCGCTGTATTACACTGTGGATCTATTTTATAAGCTACGCCATAGATGGAATCATGCATGTTAAGCTTACTGCCTCAGAGGGAACTCATGGAAGGAGGAAACGACCCTCTCACCGAATAAATCTGGTCAAGGTGGGGGGTGGGGAGGGAGAAGTTTCCAGTGGTTTGGCGATGACAGAGTCGGCAGCAGGCACGGATCTTTGGGTCCAAACATTGCCTGCTACGCATGTAATGTGCGTGGCTACGCTCGAAAGACACATCCATGATAAGTTAGAGTAGCCTCGCAAGAGGTGTTTGTTCCCCTGACAAGTGGATGCTAAACCCTGACTAGGCAGGTGAGTTTCTGATCTTGAAAATACTCTGACTTATATAAGGTGTCAGACTAGTGACGCAAGGATTAATTTAATGCCTTATAAAGAGGGTAAACTAGGTGTGTACATTTCTATTGCTCTAAAAGTAGAAAGTTTACCTTGACGGGCTACACTATGGCACAACCTTTAAAATATAACCCGCCTCGGTGGCGTAGTTGGCTAACGCACTAATCGTGTTGAGCTCAACCGCTGAGGATGGGGAGATCGAGGTTCGAATCTCGGTCGGGTGAACTGGGGGTAGTTTTTCATAAATGGTTTTCCACTCTCCCTCCACGCAAATGCGGGTTTACTTCCTATAATTCATCCTTCCTAATTCCTAATCCATTAGCGTAATTAGTACTTAAAGCGTATAACCCGAACGGGTAGTAATACGTGGTGCTAAATAATAATAAATTAAAATATAGCCATGGTGTTATAATCAGTCAAGGTAAGCCTGTCAGGGTAAATGAAGTGTACAGTACATTTTCATTCATATAGTACACATAATAGCATATTTTCAGATTATGAAAGAAAAGCTTATTTCTTTAATAAAAATTGCATAGAATTAAATGTGCGATAAATAAATAAAACTTCAAGTCTATTATTATCTGTAAGTTTAGAAATAAATGGGAAGTCAAAGTAATAATTTTAACTAAAAAAACTTATTTAATCTTAGGTGTTATTATATATTCCAGTGGTCAGTTTTGTGGCTCAATAGTTATGTAAATAATATATATAATTTTAAATCAAATAACATAAACAAATATAGTCCATTTTCAATAAAAGCTAAACTATTGTATAAGTATTGATTTATTTTGATGCATCACGTCTTTTTGCCCGTTTGTCCTATCCTTAATTAACTACACTGATGGGATAGGGATGAGTAAGGTAGAATTCACGCGATACGTATCCACATTTACATCCAGAGAAAGTGGATGCACTATTCTACCTTCCTCATCTCTACCCCATCAGTGTAAATATGTGGATATCCCGGACGGGTAGTAAGACGTGGAGCACGGCACTATTCTACCTTCCTCATCTCTACCCCATCAGTGTAAATATGTGGATATCCCGGACGGGTAGTAAGACGTGGAGCACGGTACTATTCTACCTTCCTCATCTCTACCCCATCAGTGTAAATATATGGATAAACTGGAAGGGTAGTAAGACGTGGAGCACTGTACTATTCTACCTTCCTCATCTCTACCCTATTAGTGTAAATATGTGGATAAACTGGACGGGTAGTAAGACGTGGAGAACGGTACTATTCTACCTTCCTCATCTCTACCCCATTAGTGTAAATATGTGGATATCCCGGACGGGTAGT
>CABFVX010004101.1:61013-72025 GCA_902151425.1 Timema shepardi | reverse complement strand
GCGGCGAGATATTTTTTACTAACCTAAGCTCGTCAGATTTATTTGCTGGGCTGGCGACTTCTTGTAGTACATATACATTCAACGGTTTGGGTGTGCTGAGGGTAATTTTCCTAAATGTTTTTACAAGATCCCTCTATGAAAATACGGTTACACTTCTTCTAAAATTCAACATTACTTATCCTTAGCCTATTAGTACATATGCGTATAGACCGGACGGGTAGTAAAAAGTGGTGCTCAAAATAAACCATTATGGAATAATTCAGGGAAATCTTGCTACCTTACAGACAGAGTAAGCGAATATTACAATATACAAGCAACAAGTACTCAACCAAGCAACGAACCTGAGATGTGAAGTGCACCAGAAGCTGTGGGTTGAACGCCACGTTAGCTTTTCTCAGAGAACTGCAGATCAGCTCGTGGAACTGTCTATAGCGTTCCAAAACCTCCGACGTAGAACTAGTGACGAACGCCTCGCGGCCTGTGGTAAAACTGAGGAGAACTCTGCTCAGGGCAGGACAAACTTGGAATTGGCCCCCTCTCTTCAATTTATCTTCAAAACTAACATACATAGCTTTGTTCAAGCCCACAAAGATGAACTTGTACAAAGAGCAAATCGCAAAGAACTCAAAGGCAAAAACTATAGAGATAGCATTTGCGATTTTATTAGTAACGAGCCCAAAGTGAATAAAGATCGGGTGCTCATGTCTGGAAGTTATCCAGAAATGTACGAAAACATGCATGGATATGTACAAAAACAAGACCAATAAAGCGAATCCTTGAAAGCGCTTGTATCTCCTCATGGTATCGGACCAAAATGGCCAATCGTCGTTACACATCGCGCACACATCGTTAAGTACGCCGGCAAGCTTTCTCGCAGATAATATATTTAGTATTGGTAGCACCATGGCAACTGCGGTGTAAACAACTTGGTTGAATAACATTATAGATATCAGAGTGAAATCTGTTTTGTGTATAGTGTTAATTATTATTGTCAGATGGGCTATGTAACATAGAACTATAAGGATGGAATATACTACCCAAATTACTGACATTTTGAAACAGCAACTAGGGGGTTTCCCGCTAGTGGATGGTTTGTGGGTCAAGGAAAGTGGAGCTTCACCTAAAAGGCGACAGAGCCATAAAACACTAAGCAAATTTCGACACAAGCAATCGTTTTCGTGAGTTGTTTGTTTTCGTTCAAACCTTCTCAATACTTTCATCGTTACCAAGAGTTTGGGCAAAGTACAGAAGGACAGTAACTATATTACGTTTTTGTAAGATAGTTTTTAGTGTGAGTGTTCGTCAAATTGATCTTTAAAGTTTGAGCAACTTTACGTTAGAAAAATTATGAATAACATCTTTACAACATGATGGAGTAATATTTATTTGAATAATTCACATGTAGTTGACTGAGAAACCATATTGAGTTAAGTAAATATTAATATAGAAATTCAAACTCTGCCTTCTAATTAATAAACTTATATTTTATGCACCCTAAGAAGAATAAAACTTAATATACATTCGATACAAGAAAATATATGCCTTGAGGTAAGGAATATTCTGAGTCGAATAATGGCTTAAAAACTTGTTTAAAAAAACACCTTGTAAAACAGTTATGAACAAAACAACACACCAAGCTTTGACAAAGCCCCGTCGAAAATTGAAGCAACTTGATTATAAAACAATAGAACGCGAGAGTGTTTCAGTTGATGATTAATACAAAATCAATTAAATTCTGATCCACGAAAGATAATATTGATTATAAACTAACACTTCAACCAAACATTTTAGAGTTATTGCTAATAAATCGTTCAAGTTTGAAACTGTAATAATGTAAAATGTAGTTTGTGCACATTTTGTCATGTCAGTGGTTGTTTACGTCAAATACTCATTACTCAAGCTGACGTGTCAAGATCCGATCGTCCAACGTGTGTTTGCCTTTAATTCATTAAAACTTATGATGCAAACGCCAAGAAGATAATCAAATTATTATCCATAGATTAATAGTTTGTTGACTAATTACTTTAAGTGGAATACACTAACTCTCTTTATGTACAGTACATGTTTGTTTTGTCACATATTTCCAATAGTATCAATGCTAAGTATATAATACAGATACCGATAAACACTAAGACAAACGCACAAATATGACAAAAAGTACATAAAGCACATGATACAAATATTTCTAGATTAATTCAGTGACAAAATATTGTTTTAATTAAATTGTATAGGAGACTTGGTAGAACTATTTGATGCTTGTGGAGTAGAAAAATTGAACTGCAGAGCAACCAATAGATATGTAAATGCTGTTCCACATATCTGCAAAAAAAAAGCACGACACTTTGTTAAATCATGTTTATTATTTAACATGTATAAATAAGCTACTAGTGATTTTTTTGCAGCGTTTGCTACAAACTTCTTACTGAAGTATTTCATGCGTATATGGCATTACGAGCTCAAACCTTCATTATCGCTTTTACAATTACCTATCCTTATCTTAAGCTAGTTCTATTCAATCCACATCATTACATCATATCCTTATCTTAAGCTAGTTATATTCAATCCACATCATTACATCATATCCTTATCTTAAGCTAGTTCTATTCAATCCACATCATTACATCATATCCTTATCTTGAGCTAGTTATATTCAGTCCAGTCCATATCATTACACCATATTCCTATCTTGAGCTAGTTCTATCCAGTACACCTCATTACTTCCTATCCCTATCTTAAGTTAGTTATATCCAGTCCACCTCAATACACCCTATCCCTATCTTGAGCTAGTTATATCCAGTCCACCTCATTACACCATATCCCTATCTTGAGCTAGTTCTATCCAGTACACCTCATTACTTCCTATCCCTATCTTGAGCTAGTTCTATCCAGTCCACCTCAATACACCCTATCCCTATCTTGAGCTAGTTCTATCCAGTCCACCTCAATACACCCTATCCCTATCTTGAGCTAGTTCTATCCAGTCCACCTCATTACACCATACCTCTTTCATGTCAGTTTTAATGTTATCCTCTCATCTGTGCCAAGGTATTCCCAAAGGTCTTTTCCCATTGGATTGCCAGTTAGTACACTGAGCACTGCTCTAGATTATTACATTCGTGCTGCATGTCCCAATCACCGTAATTTGCGAGATTTGATTACCCTAGCAATGTCTTGTGATGCGTACTGGTATGTGAATCATCATTATGTAACCTCTTCCACTCCTTTCTTATCTCACATGATGAAAAAAAAATTAGGGTGTTTGAAAACAAGGTGCTTATGAAGATATTTGCTGTAAGTTATCACGCTAAAATTGAGTCAAACCTTTTTATCGGATAATATTGGCTCGCTATGACCATCTTTGTGAGGAGTGAAGGTAGGGGTAGTGGGTCTAGCGGCAGACGTCACCATTTATGGATTGCGTCCAAATCCAGGTAGAGCTAGGTGTGGTCCTGACCTCGTGTTTTCTAGAGGAGTGTATCTAGGTGATTTTTTTTGTCAGTTGAGTGCAAGTTAGGACAACATGTATCATACCCCAGTCCAAGAGCTTAAGATCTGTAAAATCAGCCATTTACTACTATCCTGTGACAAACCCATCCCCAACAGTTTCCAACCAAATATTAAAATCCACACGGAATTTTATATCTATGGCCTATTTTATTATTGTCTAGAGATAAAACTTTTTATATCAACCCCCCTTCTTTCGTTCCTATCAGTAGCCCCGGCAGTCCGACACCTTATTTCAGTTGGTAACACGTTTGTCTATTGAGATAGAGGTGCAAGGTTCAATTCTCAGCATGGCCTAAAAATGTATCATTGGTGAAATGTGGATTTCCCCTTTCATAGTGATGAACTAATGGCTGGGGGCTGGATGTTGTGTCTGATTTAAATCAGTTTATTAGTTGTGTGTTGATATAATCAGTCGGTTCAGTAAGTTCGCGTTAAATACATCAATTAAATAAAAAAATAGCCCCAGAATTAGAAATTGTAGTGAAATTAAAAATGTGATAGTACCTACCGGAGCTAAAAGATGTGTCCCAATCTTAAATATATTGAGAGGTGTGATCTGAGAAGGACAGGTTTTCATCTGAATAAGAAATAACTCCACCTGGGTTAGAAAAATAATAAAACAAACAAATTACACCATGTTGTGGAACATTATTTAATTTTATTCCGTATATCTCGAATAAGCAAATTCACAAGTGCTATAAATTAAATATATATAAATCAGTAAGTCTTTGCGAAACTTTCTCACATTAAACCTTCCCCCTCCCCCCCAAAAAAAGATTTAGTCTTTTGTTGGGTTGTTGAAATTAAATACTCAGTGAAGTGTATACACAAAATAGCAAAGAGAGTTTATTTTCGGTAAATGATACAAAAATATTGTTAAATTTTCAACAAACAATGTGTTTTAACGTAAGCTGAGTATGCTATGTCAGAAGTCGGTAAAAAATGCTATCCCCTGATACCTTATTCATCGTTGTATTAGTTGAGAAAAAGTGATGTTGACAATAGAAATGATATATAGGATATCATATATCAGTCATATCCAACGCCTAATATCATTAGCGCATCCCTCTGATAAACTAAGGGTGCCAGGTTTGATTCCAAGCACGCCGAAATATTGACAAATTGTGAAAATAGTTTTTCCAATATCTCAGTAATTAATTGACAGGGTTGTGAATGTGTTAGAGTTAAGTTAGTTTGTAATTCGTGTGACCCACTTCAGTGACCGAAAAGTCTAAGCCGCAAGGCGCCACTCTCTTTTTAAGCTGGCCTGTTAATGATGGGGAGAACGGGGCTCGAATCCCGGTAGAGTCTACTAAGGGTGGTTTTTATGATTTCCCCTCTCCTTACACTCAAATACAAAACCTAGGTCCTCGGTTAAATTCCAGTGTTAAGGTGTATTTATTATTATTATTATTATTATTATTATTATTATTATCACCGTGTCTTACTACCCGTTCGGGTTATACGCATTTACGCTAATGTGTAATGGTAGCGTGATTGTGAGATGAAATGAAGGGCCTACAGTTTAACGTGGAATCCGAACCACGGTGGAGGCCTTGCATTCCCCACATTCACAAGATGTCTTGTCAGAGGTGAAGGAAGGGTTTGGTAATCAGATAAATATGGGCCGGGACCGAGGATTGAACCCCGGCCGCCAGCACAGAAGTCTGACACCTTACCCCTAGACCACCAGGTCACCAGCAAGGTGTCTTTTTAAATTAAAATAATGTAATTTAGTCTTGTTCAATGATTAAGGGTAATTCGGGGTTTGAAACCCAGCCGCTTGTATGGAATGTGGTTTTCCAATCTCACTCCACCAAATTTAATATGCATATACTCTAAATTGTATCTTATTAATCTCTATTCAACAAGTCTAAATATGAAGATAGCCAGGGTGTACAACAAAAAATACAATTTAGAATAATTATTTTTAATGTTATTTGAAATAATTTAATACACACATTTTTGGATAACTATTACGTAGCTTACCTGCACAGAATCTTCTGAATGGAGATTCCTGATGGGGAAAGCCATCAGATGATGGATCATATTGTCTGACTGAAATACAAAAACACGATATTTGGGTTTTATTTTTATTTTTATTAAGATACGTTTAATTAATATTATTATTGCTCTTAGGGCTCCAAACTCTCTAATCGCATGGACTTTATTATGATGCCCTTTTTATTTTTAAAATTTTCAATAGCAACATTTCTTGTAAATTTTACATTATCATGTTTATATACATGTTCCTTCTTGGGCCTCTCGTTATCCAAAGTTATTTTCTCTCGACAACTTTTAAAAGGTAATTCTTATAGCCCTAATTACCGATTTTTAGAATTCAACTTTCATCATAAAAGAAAAGCCAAGCTCCAGAGTTACTTAAGACACTTCCTTATAGCTAATTTATCCTGTAGAGGCTCTACCTCAAATGTTTAAATTTACTTTATTCTGATTTAATTTTTGCTTATTGCCAAGATTTTTAAATACTTAGGCTTTTAACACTATGAGGTTATTTATCTGTATTTTTTTTAATCCCTTATCATTAATATTATTATATCCTATTTTTTTTTGTAAATTGTTCACCAGTATGTATCATTATATAGCTTTTTTTACTATATGTGGTTGTATTTGTTTCCTTTTTAGTTCTGGCCTGTCGTAGGTCCCACGATTGTTGGTCAGCACTATGAAATTGGAAAATTATTATTGTTATTATTATTATTATTATTATTGTGAAGCTAATGGTAATATAAAACTATTTGTTTGTCTTTGAGCTAAGATTTATGATGGCAAATGCAGGGGTGTATCAAAGCCTATAAATGTCTTGGTCGACGTTCACGGCCAAATCTCCCTCTCTTTGTTCGAAAAATTTTGAAGGAAGAAGAAAACTTCGATAAATTATGAACATATTTAAAATATATAACCAAGCACGACTTATTTCAACATATACTCGTCGGTGACCTGGTTGCGGTCTAAGGGTAAGGTGTCAGACTTCTATGCTGACGGCCGGGGTTCAATCCTTGGTCCCGGCACAGATTTATCTGATTGCCAAACCCTTCCTTCACCTCTGACAAGACATCTTGTGAATGNGCCGGGGTTCAATCCTTGGTCCCGGCACAGATTTATCTGATTGCCAAACCCTTCCTTCACCTCTGACAAGACATCTTGTGAATGTGTGGAATGCCAGGCCTCCACCGTGGTTCGGATTCCCCGTTAAACTGTAGGTCCTCCATTTCATCTCACAATCACCCTACCATTCCACATTAGTGTAAGTGCGTATAACCCGAACGGGTAGTAAGACGCGGTGCTAATAATAATAATAATAATAATAATAATAATAACCTATAATCATTTTTAGAACAGCTTCTAAACAGTATTTAAACTCTAATTGGTGATTAGATTATATCTATAACCTAGATTAAATACATTTATAAATTTCGGCATAAAATTTTATCTTTCTTTCTCTACAGCTTTAATGTTAGCATCCTAGAGCATTTACTACATAGTTTAAAAATTAAAATTATTGTTTGTTAAATGGCAAAAACAAAAACCTAATCTCTGAATTGGGTTTTACTTCGCATGAAACGCCGCTTCGCATTTAAAAGGTGAGCTTCGCACAGAAATAAATTCAAAATTTAGTATTATATAAGTACTACAGAAAGAGATTATACTAGCTACTGTACTTGCCGACAGTAGCAGCTGCTGCGCCATGACCACGACAGTTAGCAGGATCGCTCCGTGGGCAATGAAGCGGCCTAGGGGCAGCACCTCCGTGCAGACCGGAAGAGTATCGACGGCGAAGCGTACCACAAGGTAGGCGTGAGCGACCCCTATCAGAAGTTCCATCGCGAACCAGATGACGAGGACCACGTCCATGCAGGAGTTGAGGAGTTGGACTTGACGCGTCAGGGACAAGTGGAGTTGACGCAGGGCATGGAGGCTCACAGCTGGCCTGGAGGATTCCTCCCACACGGCCCTTCCTGGCCTGCTGAGCTAGAAAATATAGTAATCAATTACTAGGACCACAAATTAAGATTATAGAGTTAATTTTATTACAAATTCTACATTTAATGGTGTGGACTACTTAGTGGAGCTTTATTATTGTTGATTTGTAAAGTTTGGATTTCAAGCCGTTGATTGTTGATCGTCACGTTCTACTGTCTGTTTTAGTGTTTCGGGATACACGCATTATGGAATATTATTATTATATACTGGTTGTGGATGGCTGCATTTAGAGGAAGTATATCAGTATTTGCGTGAAGGGAGGATGGAAAAATATATCGAAAAGGCGATACCAATGCCATAGATTATTCGACCACCGAAGCTGGCTTCAAATAATTATGTTTGGAAATTTCCATCCCCCAGATCTTGGATTATTATTTTTGTTCACAGCACCATACTACCCCTTTTCAGTTTCATTCTCATATTTGCAATATGTGGATAAGGATAAGTAGGCAGAATTAAGAGGAAACGTATCCGCATGTGTGTGGTGGGATAGTGGGAAAACAATAATAAAAACCACCTCCAATACACCCGACCGGGACTCAAAACCCGTTATCTCCGTCACTGGAAATTTAATCTAATATGAGAGTGGCTCGTTAAGCCACGTGACAATTGGTGCGTTTAGTACCTTAGTTTGTTCGGGAGTTTGTCTCTTTACTGATCTAAAAGGCTTGAATTCGATGCCCCACCTGGGGATATGCATTTTTTTTGTTCTATTCCACTTGAGAATAAAAAACCCGGAGATTTGATTATTTTGTTTTTCCTAGAATTGATTTATGAACAGCCACTAACAGTCATTATAAGCATTAAAATGAGAACGTCTGTACAGTAAAACCTTCCATAACCGTACCTCTAATATCCGAAATCCATCATATCCAAAAGAGCTAATAGAATTTTTGTTTACATATATTTTTTTCAGTAGTTGAACTTCCAAATAAATATTTTACGTTGGTAAAATCTTTATTTGCCAAGCTATTAAAAAAATCCAGACCTTTTAAAAGAATAAATGCTAAATTTAGTTTTATTGTGTATATAGCTATGTTATATTGAAAACCATTTATTTAAACAGTGTATCCTATTTACACACATATACAAAAAAAAATCTTTTATGTAACTGTTTGTGCTATGTTATTTCAACCCCCTTTATTTTGGTTATCAGAGGTTTTACAGTAATTTAATTAAATATATATAAACACAAAATATTTTCCTTACACAAATTTGTTTATTGAAGTTAATCCCTGCTCGTGTCTGTAAAGCCTGATCTGTAGTAAATTGAAAAGGTTTACCAACTGTCAAAAACTTTTGTTCACGGTTTCTTATGAGGGGTTCGGTGAGTAATCTACCTAAGGTATTTTCAACACTAAAATAAACGCGGTCGAACATCGCCGTCATAATGTGGCATACAACGCAAAACTGAAAGCAGAAGTTGTACGGCACTGAAGCAGCTATACTCTTGATGAACTGGTTGATGAAGCAGCTTGCTGTGTATGTCGAATTTGGCATCCTATATGCACTACAGCTACCCATAATGAATGGTATGAATTCAACAGCGGTTGCTGTTTGAGCTATAACGGCCAGAAACACAAACAATTGCTGTTTTTGAGGCCAAATATCTTCTCCCGGAAGTAGTATAGACTTGATTTCTTTTACAATTTTATTGATGTCATTCCAGTAATCCACTTTTCTCTGCGCGTAGTATATTCCTATAGAGCCTACAATTGAAGCATTAACCAGATAAACAATATCAAATATAGGCAAGAAATAGTTTCTAAAAGGAATCTCGTCATCAAAGCTAGCAAGGAAGATATAACAATTTAAGCCAGCCAAAGTACCGAAAGATATTACCACCAAAATGGAAACTATCTTCCAAAAATAAGATACTTTGAGTGTGCAAATTCCGGTTTTATTGCAGCTCCAAAAAATCGGTGACAAACCGGTGAACAAGCTTGGAATGAATAAAGGTTTTAAAACGGAACATATACAGGTTTTAGTAGCTGACTGCAAACGTTCCATTTCGGGAAATATTATTTCCGAACCAAAAAATAAAACCAAAAGGCCGATAAATTTCACCTTGGATATATAATATTATGTCACAATTTCTCTAGTGAATTGTCTTTCACGCAGTTTTAAAATACAGAAACTAAGGTTCAGCTTATATGTAATATACGTTTAAGAAAATGTATTTCCTTCAGGAAGGAGAGTTATGGGCCTGTAATAGATAAATAGCTTATGCCGAGTGTTCGGTGTTTCCCTATTGTTACAAAAACGTACAAGGTTCATTAATGAACACTTTATTCGAAACCTCATTATGTTTAGCACTTTAACTAATTATTAGAACAAGGTCCAGTTTGTCTAGCCTTCCCGCGAATAGTAATAATTCTCCCTTGACTAACAGAAATGTGTACAGTATTAATGAATTGGATTTTCAGAGACTGTGTTGACCTCATTAGCTTAGGGTAATATATTCAATACAAGTCGTTTTAGATAGTGAACTAAAGCAACTCCTCGTGGCTACTAAATCGATAAATTAACCAGATGTGATCATTTACAACAATAATTAATTGTCGTGAACAAACATCTAAAAATGTTAATCTATACTTTAATGAAAACGTTAAAAAAAAGGATTGGTGAAAACTATAATGAATGTATGTAAAAAAGTTTATTGATAGCAATAAAGTCTCCAGATATATTTTTCTTTTTTGGGAGGTAAGATGGGGAGAGGAAGGAAGTAAAGTTTTTTTTAATGTATCAAAGTTATTTTAACGGTTTTTAATCAAATTATACATTTTAGGGACATTTTATTGTGTATAGCGGTAGACTTGTGATTATAAATGATAAAATTGTAAGGTTGGTCTTAAAATGTAGCTTATTCATTCAATCCCTCTTCAATGTTTCATATTTTAGCTATGCCTCAATCTTTTATTAATTAGGGTAAATCCCCCCTCCATTCCTCTCATTCGTAGGGGTTAAATTGCCTTTTAATGTTCTTACCCAACCCTTTATATATTGGGAAATTTGATTAAAATAAATTGTTAAAGCCCTTTTCGAGATAATTGACTTTTGTGTTTGTTGCTTCAAATAAAGCCTTGTTAATTTCTATACTTCTGTACGCATATTCAAAATATACGTACCATGGTAGTCATGTGTTTGCACAATGTGCCAAATTTAAATAAAGTAAGTTGAACCATTTAGCTTCTAGAGAAGAGAACAGGTTAAATGGATATCAAACTACTTTTTCGTAGTCAGGTTTACATAAAAAGTAGAATTTAGATGAAAAATCTCGATAATTATTGGTCAGGTTATCACAACACTTTCTGTTTACTACGAATATGGGAACGTAAAGGCGTTATAAAAAGATAAATATGTATTCCCAAAAATTTAGAGAGCAGTTTAATTGATCTTTAAGAAGAGGGTTCCACCCAAATTAATATCTCAACTGAAAGAAAGAAACAGAGCCATACCTTAATTATTCATAAACTAGACCCTTCACTATACTGCCCCCC
>CABFVX010004101.1:7958-60979 GCA_902151425.1 Timema shepardi | reverse complement strand
CCCCCGCATTATTATTTTCAACAGAGACATATTGAAGAATTATCATAGAACTCTACCATAAAATATGAGTGACTATCGACATTTAATGAGGAATAAATTAAATTTTCAAAATAAAATATAGCCTATGTTACTCGCTGATAATGAAGTTTTATATTAGTAAAAGAATTTTTAAAATTGGTCCAGTAGTTTTTGAGTTCATCCATTACAAAAAAATATATATATATATCTTTCCTCTTTATAATATTAGTGTAGATTATCTGCATCGGTGGGCACGCGGACTAAACGTAAAGCTCGAGGTCTATCAGAGTGAAGTCAGCTAGTGTGCAATTATCTTTGTAGAAAATGTATTACATTGTTTCATGAAAAAAATGAACCACGAAAAAAGAAATAAGTCGAAAAAAGAACGACAAATCAAACAAATGTTTTTCTATCATTAGTTTTTTTTAAGCTGGTTGCGGTTTTAACCTATTTTTATTCGACTAATAAAAAGGAAAATGGTGCATCACAATCTAACATACTTTCTAATATAGTCCACTGAAGCTAAAAAAAATTATTTTTTAGTAAATTATCTTTGTACAATATTTACACAGGAAAAAAAATCGAATTTATAATTATTTGAAACTCTCTTCAGATATCCACTTGGAACTTATTATAACCACTATTTATAAAAAAATATTAGTAAACTAAACCTCAATTGATTTTTTTATAAAAACAAAAATACCTATTATTTATCATTTAAAACACTTCACAGTGACCGACTTTGAACAAAATCGTCAAAACCATTTTCAAAATATTTCAAATTTTCAAAAATCGGTCAGTATTATTAAATCGGTAAACTGCCCTTAATTTTAGGGATGGAATTAAAAATCACAATTCTGCATCAAGGTATGATCAAGTAGCATTTAAATTTAAAGACTTAATGAAACTCATCAAAATATTTCAGCTGTAACTGAGCTTCAGCTGAACAGCTTTAAACGCGGAGGGAAAGATATAAGGCAAACGAACAGGTAGTTGTAAGACCCACGATTATATAAAACGTAAAGATCCATAAAAATCATAAGTTCATAAATTCTCGTGATTACAACAATTTCTCTATATTTGAAAGCCAAAATATTCAACGCATCCTTGATGTGGACATCACCTCCTAGTTCAGATACCTTTTAGTTTCTGATAGTGTGAAAGAAGAAGGAAGGATAAATTTTACAATATCAATAAAACAAGCAAAGAAAACTGATCCAATATGGATGAACTTTATAGATTTTCATCCACACAAAGTGAAAGGTAATAAATCACGGGAGAAAGCTATAACGTTAGACGGTAAGAGCACATGCTCCCAAGAGCTAAAGTTGCATGCCCATGACCTGACGCTGCACCGGGCAGTGGTTACACCTAGGAATGCACGGACTTATGGGCTCGTAACTTTCGTACGGTGACATTGAAGAGAGAAAATTAAAAAGCCATCTTAAGGGAATCAAGAGGAATTTATTCGCATTTAACTGTAGCTTCGGTACCGGCACAGATTCATCTGATTGCCTAACCCTTCCTTCACCTCTGACAAGATATCTTGTTAATGTGGGGAATGCCAGGCCTCCACCGTGGTTCGGATTCCACGTTAAACTGTAGGTCCTTCATTTCATCTCACAATCACCCTACCATTACACATTAGCATAAGTGCGTATAACCCGAACGGGTAGTAAGACGCGGTGCTAATAATAATAATAATAATAATAATAATAATAATAATAATAATAACTGTAGCTTAAAAGTTTAGAGTTTGTGACTTCAGATACGAATTCAAATGATTGGCGTGGCCAGTTTTTTAATGACAATAAGATCCTAAAACCTAATTTATATTACGGATGGTGATGTTTTAAAATGCAACACTATGCCATTTGTTGTTTTAATGGTAGCCCCTACAGAGCGTTTTCCCCTTAAACCGTGTCCTGAGCAGTAAGTTCACCTGCTTAGATAGCCACATGGACTAACCGTTACTCTCGCAGTAGACTGGACTGCCGATGACAGGAAGATACGGGTTCTATTAACAGTCGGGTGAACTGAGGGGGTGCTTTTCCTAAATTGTTTTCCACTCCCTCCCCATGCAAATACGGGTACACTTCCTCTTTAAATGCAACTTTCCTAAACACCTCCCTAACACATTAGAGTAAATATTACATATACGTATAGCACGGATGGGTAGTAAGACGTGGTGCTGTGTATATATATATATATATATATATATACCATTATTTACGCTCATAGATCCAAAGTTCAATTTTCATAGGAAGGACCTTATCTGACAACTAGGAAAATTATCAGATCTACTTTCATGTATTAATACGTCAAGTCCTGTGATCTACAGCTGTAAATTTTTATAGACATTATCAAAACCTATCAATATTTGCCGCAAAAAACACGATATTTTGGTGATTCCCTCTGCCGACTAATTTATTTGTATTGTTTTTATGTCAGAAAAAATTAAATTAATTCTGTGTTGACTATGTTAGTTTAATTTGATTAGACCAAATAAATCTACTTTCCCATTGGGTGAAACGAATCACGTGACTAGATGGGGTTTAAGTAAACGCGAGCTATGGTATGTATTTTCTTAAAGTTTATATGCCAAAACATTTTTTTTTGCCCAAAATAAAATATTACTGCATTAGACGGACTTCTGTGCTGGGGTTCGGGGTTCAATCCTCCATTCCGGCACAGATTTATCTGATTACCAAACCCTTACTTCACCTCTGACAAGATATCTTGTGAATGTGGGGAATGCCAGGCCTCCACCGTGGTTCGGATTCCACGTTAAACTGTAGGTCCTCCATTTCATCTCACAATCACCCTACCATTACACATTAGCGTGATTATAACCCGAATGGGTAGTAATACGTGGTGCTAATAATAATAATAATAATAATAATAATAATAATAATATTGCAGTAGCTATGTTTAGTTTAATTTTCTACACAGTGTAATTTCAACAGTTGTGGAATATCAGTCAAGAGTGTCCTATAATTTAATGAAAAAAAAGTTTCTCATAAAATGCCAAAAACTGTTGACATCACCGTGTGAAGAAAATTAAACTCTATGTTTCTACTGGAGAAACGTTTTATTTTCTTTGGACAAAAAAAATGTTGCTGTAAAAACTGCAAAAACTCTGCCCTTAACTCACGTTCCCTACATCCCCACCTTAAGAATACTATAAATAAACTATACAGCTGACAGCTAAAAGCTTTGAAAAGTTACCAAACCAAATTATGTATCCCTACGATGAACCATATGATCTTCAAAAACATGTGTTTAGCTGCTGTCACTTCTGATGGTCAACATTTAGGTATGAGTATTTTGATGAGGCTTTAGTCACATCTGCTCCCTAGCTGCCCATTCTGCAAGTCTGGTCAAGATGTTGTGGTGAAAGGTGTCGTAAGAGATGGAGGAAACTAGGTGGGGAGAGGGGGGCCGAAGAACAGGCTCTCAACAGGGAAAGTGGATTGGAAAGAGGTTCTTCCGAGCGTGAGAAGTGGACGGCAAGGTAGGGTGGGGGGCAGGGGGGGAAGGTGGTCTTGGCCAACCTTCAAGGCGCGTGTCTTGCCTGGTAGGAAGCTTATTTCTTACCATCGTTTGGCTTTCAATACTGGGAACACATGTTTATAAAAGTTCATAATCGATTTAGTTATTTTTTCAACGCTTCTAAAAGCTTATCTCATGGGTTAATTAACCAGGTTACTGGACCAGTGCCGTGTCGTAGAGTGTCGCCAAGTTTAACGTAAGAAAAATAAAAATAAATCAAAATTTCTGAACATCTCAATTAGTCAGGACATCAATCAAACCCAATGAACAAAAGCATGAAACTAATTTACAATACCTCAAAAGGCACAACAATGAACACAGCCGACAATATATTTATTCAAACCACCTTATTCAACAATATTATTATTTATTATTATTTAGCACCACGTCTTACTACCCGTTCGGGTTATACGCTTTAAGTACTAATTACGCTAACGGATTAGGAGTCGGGAAGGTTGAATTATAGGAGGTGAATCCGCATTTGCGTGGAGGGAGAGTGGAAAACCATTTAGGAAAAACCACTCCCAGTTGACCCGACCGAGATTCGAATCTTGATCTCTCCATCCTCAGCAGTCGATCTCAACACGACTAGCGCGTTAGTTAACTACGCCACCAAGGTGGGTTATTATTCAACAATAAAGATGTATTCAAGGAACAAACCATTTTTGAAAATCAAATACTCATTAATACCTTAAGAAAACTCCCTCAACATACCAACATCTTAAAAAAAACTCCATTCCCATCTGCACCCGCCCATCCTTCCATAGTAGTTAATGACCTGTCCGAGCCAGTGTTGAGAAGACTTGAACTTTATTTTATTTCCTTTAGTGTCATTCTATCTTCAATCCCATATAATTTATTTTATTTAAATTAAATTATCATGAATACATAAATTCAAAATATATCTATCTACTATTATTATTATTATCACCGCGTCTTACTACCCGTTCGGGTTATACGCACTTACGCTAATGTGTAATGGTGGGGCGATTGTGAGATGAAATGGAGGACCTACAGTTTAACGTGGAATCCGAACCACGGTGGAGGCCTGGCATTCCTATCTATCTACTATCTCATTTCCACAATATCACAATTCAAAATACATTCTTATATTTATAATATATTTGACTTCATATTACATTTTTTCCAGATAATTATTATTATTTCACTTCATATATACACATTAATTGTAACTCTACTATTAGTTCCATTAATAACACGACATGGTATACTCAAGAACATATTTTTAATTTCTGGTAAATATAATGCTTCATAATTTTTTTTAACACGATAGTTTATTAACCTTCATTAATTTCGTGTAATACCACATTGGTTGGTGCATTGTGTCTTAACCATAAATTTCATTCGGTGTGTTCTTTCCTTCTCATCAGACCTGTGGGTGAAGCCACTGGCGCATCGAAACATGTCGTCTACAGTAGCCCCATGACTTCTTTGGTGCTGACTGACAGCTCACAGCTGATAGCTGACGGCTTTGAAAAGTTTCCAGACCAAATTATGTATCCATACGCCGAACCATATGATCAGCAAAAACATGTGTTTAGCAGCTGTTACTTTTGACAGTCAAAATTTTTATATATATATATATATATATATATATATATATATATACCTAAATGTTGACTGTCTGAAGTCAACTGTGAGCTGTCAGTCAGCACCAGAGAAACCATGGGGCTACTGTATATAACTGTGCAGCTCTTACTGCCAGAAATCAAGGAACACGGAACTACAGCTAAGAAATAAATTCAATTTTTACTTTTCAAATTTAATAATTTCTCTAGAGTAATACATTAAATTTCAATACATGCATAGTCACATCATCCTTTGATTCTTTCAACGTAGTTTTAAGAGTAATTGACTAAAATGTATATTTTAAAATGTACCTAATTTGTAGATTTTTGTAACAATTTCAACATATTCATAAATAAAATGTATCATATCTTGTAATATTATTACCGAATCTTTTACAAATATCATTTAAATATTATGCATATATATTATATTTATATTACATATTTATGTTTTTTTCACGTCAATCTAGTACAACTCGTCCAAATTAAATTCACATAAAATTGAATTTATTTTTTTAATATTCTTAAACGTTCCTTAATAAGCATTTCAAATGTTTTTCAAAAATAAGCAGAGCTTGTTTTAACTGTACCTGTGGATCGTTTTTGTCAGTGGCTAAGGACATTCTATCGGCCCCGTATCAACGAAAATGTATTCCAATGGGAGGTTTGTAGCGGAAATAAAATATGTGGATGTGGACCTAATGGGTGGATAACGAGCCACAGGTACAGTTTGAAAAAGCTCTGCTTATCCTGGTAACACTACACGCCACTGCTAATCTATAACTTATTTACCCACATGTATGGTGTTCTTAAAAGTGTCCGGCACCCTAGCTTAGTCGGTAGCGTGCCTGACTAGTGAGCTAAGGGTACCGGGCTCGATCCCCGGCATGGCAGAAAATGTATCACTGATAGAAATATGGGTTTACCATTTAACATTGATAAATTAACGGCCTTGGGCTGTATGTTGTGCCAGTCCTAATATTATGTTAGATGATAAAGCGTATAAAGTTACGATAAGCCTAGCAAGCCGGTAGTGGAAAATATATTGGCTTGAATAAATAATAATAATATTTAGCACCGCGTTCTTACTACCCGTTCGGGTTATACGCTTTAAGTACTAATTACTCTAATGGATTGGGAATTGGGAAGGTTGAATTAGAGGAAGTGAACTCGCATTTGCGTAGAGGGAGAGTGGAACACCATTTAGGAAAAACCATCCCCAGTTCACCCGACCGATATTCGAACCTCGATCTCCCCGTCCTCAGCATTAGAGCTCAACATGACAATCGCGATAGCCAACTACGCCAGGCTTGAATAAAAAACTGGCCCAGCTCACAGGCTGGAAACAGTAATGGATGTAAAGTAAATGTTGTTCTTAAAAGCCAAGTGGAGTCCAGTAGTGTTTGGCCTGTTTGTTTGTCTATAGCCAGGGAACCAGAGTTCGAAATATACACAAGCCTCAACCAGATGCGAGCGTGGACTGTGTAGCTCAACCACCAGCCACCATCGTAATAATATAGGTGGAAAAGAGAGAGAGAATGTGTGTGTGTGTGTGTGACGTATAGGAGGGGGTATTAAACCAATAAATTTGTGAAATGGGATATGAAGAAAAACAGTAGAGGGGAAGGAAAAACATTAAAGGAGAAAAGAAGAGAAAGTGCCACTAGAACTAAGGTATGGGGGAAAAGACAAAGTTAACCTTAATATAAGGAGCCGCTGTGGTTGGGAGCGGCTATAATCAGTCTGAGGATTCTAGCGAGCGACACAGTCATCATGACTCGGAGAAAATCGTAAAAGAATGTTTTTTTTAAAGTAAATATTATTTTTACATCACTTAGACCAATATACCACCACTGTGGTCTAGTGGTCAGAGTTCCTGGTTACAGATCCACAGGTCCTGGGTTCGATCCCGGCGATTGCAGATTTTTCTGCGAAGAAGTGGGTCTGAAACGGGCTTAACTCAGCCTCGTGAGGACAAATGAGGAGTTACTCGAGTAAAAAAAGTAATGGCGCCGATCTATAAAACTGGAATTAATGGCTGGCGTGTTCTTGTGCTGACAAAATGACACCCTATACACGCAGAAGTTGGCACTATCTTCGCCATTAGACGGTGACTGCTAAGTTGTTAAAGCTCGATTACCTGTGGACAATATATCCACATTGGTGGGTACACAGGCTAAGGCTTCTGGTCTGATTTGCTGGTGATGGAGATATTGGGGCACTGAATTAGTATATTCCTAAAATGTTTTCTACTCTCCCTTTGGGAAAATGTGGACGTACATATTCTACAATTCTTACCCCCTCATTACCAGCCCATTCGCTTTTGGTAGATTCTACCTCAATTGCAATCTTCTATGCAAATTTTATCACGTAATTATAAAGGTGCTATATAAATTACGTCTCTTCCAACCCATCCTTTGGATAAATAATATTGACTATATTAAATTATAACAAATTAAATATAATAATGAAAACCATGTGGTTACATTTCAAACATTTATCTCAACATAGCCACAATTTTTTACTCGATTTTAGAAGTAAAATAAAAGAAATAATCAATAGCATGGTTCAAAAACTATTACTTGTCTTATTTGTATAATTATTTAATGATTTGTCGTCATAATATATTTACATGGACTTCCATTTACAGGGGGTGGNGGGGATGGCCACACGAAAATATACATCTTATTTCAAAATTTAAAAACCCCACACAATGTTACAATTTATTATTTATTTATATCACCGTTCGGGCTATGTTCTTATGTATGTATTAACTACGCTATTGTATTAGGCATGAGGAAGGTTAAATTTAGAGGCAGTGTACCTGAATTTTCTTTGAGGAAGAACACCCACAGAGCACCCAACCGGGATTCGTGCCCCAATCTCCCCTTTATTGGCAGTCCAGTTTATTGCGAGAGTGACGCCTTATACCACGCGATCAGTGGGTCACCATTTAATATCCTCTTAGAACATTTATAATTACCTAGAAAATTATAGTTGTGAAAATGAACATAACACCTCTTAGACAAAACCTAACATCAATATTTATTTACTATTATACTCAGAAAATAACATCCTTTTCCATTGCTTATTATTATTATTATTATTATTATTATTATTATTATTATTATTATTATTATATAGCACCGCGTCTTACTACTCGTTTGGGTTATACGTTTAAGTACTAGTTACGCTAATGGGTTAGGAATTGGGAAGGTTCAATTTAGAGGAAGTGGACCCACATTTGGGTGGAGGTAGAGTGTAAAACCATTTAGGAAAAGCTACCCCCAGTTCACCCGACCGAGATTCGAACCTATTCCTCTTTGCTGCCCCCAATCTCCTTAGCGGGTTGCTTGTACACGAATGTACAGAAGGTTTCACTCTTCTTTTTTAATATCAGCCTTAAACTGTGAGCGAGGAAAGACCCTGAGCACGGGACGAATCCTGGATAGCTCAGTGCAGTGGTTCACCCAAGGGAAAGGTCCTGGGTTTGATTCCCGTGTTCAGGTGTCATTTTTCAACTAATTTGGATTAATTTAATTGTGGTCCTCTCATTACGGACATTCCCGTAATTACAATGATTTGCAGCCTATCTGTTGGCATTGATTACTATTGTTAAGTTAAAGCAATTAATGTATGGGGATAAAATTTAGTATAACTATACATTTATATGAGTTGTACACAATGTAATATTATAATTACCAAGCCTCATACATTACATACCTTACCTTAACAATGGCACACAAAAAATATATATCAGGTATGACCCCCTATAACACATGAACTGTAATGATTGAAAATCATTGAATCACTATGTATACGTTATAATTATGATTGTTAAAATTGTGCAGTAAAATTTGTATTGTAAAATTACCTCAAATTGATTCTATTTAGGTTCATCTTAGAAAGTATAATGCTTGCGAATTTGTTTATATATGTCGTATTGGTTGCAAATAAACCCAGGCGGACATTACAACTTAAATGAATGCAAGTGACGAAGGTGTTGTATAGGTTGCATACAACCCAGGCGGACATCATAACTTAAATGAATGCACGTGATGAAAAGGTGTCGTATAGGTTGCATACAACCCAGGCGGACATTATAACTTCAATGAATGCACGTGATGAAGGTGTCGTATAGGTTGCATACAACCCAGGCGGACATCATAATTTAAATGAATGCACGTGATGAAGGTGTCGTATAGATTGCAGACAACCCAGGCGAACATTATTCCTTCAATGTATGCATGTGATGAATGTTTCGTATAGGTCGTATACAATCCAGGCGGACATTATACCTTCAATGAATGCATGCAATTAAGGTGTCGTATAGGTTGCATACAACCCAGGCGGGCATTTTAACTTCAATGAATGCACGTGATGAAGGTGTCGTATAGGTTGCATACAACCCAGGTGGACATGATAACTTCAATGAATGTATGAAATTAACTTGTATTTGTTGCTTAGCACCAAATTGGATACTACCTTTTCCATTTACAGTTACTTACTATAAATTCTATATCACGTTTATAAATATTGTAAACGTACTATTTTCGATTGACTGTAGGGGTACCCCTTAAAAATCAATAAATTTGTTTCTAATAATAAGATGTCTTGGATTAAAACATAATAAGTTTATTTTGTAACGTGATTTAATTTAGTTTTAAGACGATTAAATGTCAACTCATTGATTTAATTTGAAGTCTATGCCCTTATGAAATTCATTCCCTGCTCCTTTACATAATATAAAAAGCGAAGAAAGATTATTTTGGGGAGGAAGGGCTTTAATTTTTATCAGTTAGCGTTACGAAAAGTATATTTGGGGTTTCAATTATAATATTTATCTTCACAACTCTTCATTATTCATCTAAATTTATCCACATGTCATATATTCTATTTTTATTGATTTTAAATGTTATATGTGTATTTTTATTACATGTGTACTAAATTTGGTATCAACGCATACTAAACCGAGATGATAAATCATTTAAATATCATCGTATTGATAATATAATATACCTCCTTCTTACATACATATTTTAAAATAATAAATATATTATGTTGCTAAAAAGTTTTTGTGCACCACGTCGTTACCCGTTTGGGAAATCCCCATATTTAAACTAAAAGATTAGGAAGAAGAAAGGTAGAATTGAAATGAAATGCACTTGAATTTGAATGGAGATAAGTATTGACCTATTTATGATACAGATATCCGCAATACATTCAACCGGAATTCGATCCCTTATCCCCACATCAGTAGCTTAGTATGCCTCTATGTTGTAAAAGAGATGCCTTAAACCACGTGACCACTGAATCAGGTTAAAATTTATTTATAAAATGCACTGTATTACTTTTATTCTAAATGTATGTTATCATAGTTTTCAATCAAACTATATTTTAAATCCAATCTTAGCCTACTTCCATGCTCTAAGGATGTCAGGTGTGACTCTTACAATAAACTAGACTGCCGGTGACGTAGAGATCAGGATTTGAATCATGGTTGGGTGTGCTGAGGCTGATTCTTTTCCTAAAGGGGTTTTCACTCCCCCTCCACACAAATTTGGGTACACTTCCTCTAAATTCAACCTTATCCATACCTAACACATTAGCGTAAATAGTACTTATACCTATAGCCCGGAGGAGTAGTAAAATGTGGCGAAAAAAAAATTGTATCATTGTAAATTGTTCTTATGGAGGACGTCAATTTTTTTTAGCACCACGTCACTCACACATTCAGATTATTCGCAGAAGTCAATTCAAAGCCACCTTTCGCAACATCAACTCTCTTTTTTTTCAGACGCATAATTATGACGTTTGCAGAACATTCCGTGCGTTCAAGTTGCTTAGGTCGCATAATGAAATGTCGAGGAAATGTTTTCATTCCTGATTGCGACTCTTTGCTGTGTAGGTTTTTATTGCAAAGGTCAACTTGCAAGCATTAGTTCTTGAAAGCTTGCAGAATACAAGTCAGGTTGTTGGCTTCTATTAGCATCCTTAAACATGTTCACTTCTACTCACCAGACATTGTGTTCAAATTCAACCATTTTTAATTTCTCTCGATACCTCGGGGAGAGAAGTATTGTGATCGTAAAAAAAATTGAACTAGAGATTTTGATAAAATGTCGACGTTTTATGACCCCCTGAAACAAAAAAAAGTTGTTTTCACAATGCTGTTTATCTCTACCTCGGACTTGGGCCAAAATGGTTTTACTGATTGGGCTAAAACTTGGGATCTAGGCCTTTCCTAAGGTCTCCCCAAGGGGTTGTTGGAATTAGATATATAACCCTAAATTTAAGGGTAGTTTACTGAAGGTCAATAAGAGTTCAAATTGATTTTTTTGGAATTAACTGTAATATATTTTGGTTAAATTTTATGGTGACTATATAATTTTTCTCATGAAAATGAATTTTAGGGTAATTTTCCAATTTTGGTCATTTCTCTGCAACTACTTGAGATACGAAACAACTTATCATTGTAAATTTTTAGTACTATTAAAGATATTTTATTTGAAATATATATTTTAAAAACTGGTAGTTTATTAGCTATAAGCATATATATATATATTTTAATTCAGGTCTTTGCAATTGAGTTCGATTCTAATGCTCTTTGGTGGACAAAGATTTTCTCAATTTTTGTGATAGTGTTCCTAATTCTTAATGCTATAGAATAAGTAACAGTGTATATTATTTCATTTATGATATTTGTTGTAAAGTTTACAACGATGTATAGAACTATTATTTTGTTTAACCAATCTTACGAACTTTTAGTAAATGCATATTAATTTAAGAGAAATAAGGGAGAACATCTGTGAGGTGCACCGAACCATTTATTTTAAACATAATTTATTTCACTCGTTTCCATTCAGAGACCTACAAATAAATATGTTTTTTTTAGCACTGAGTCTTACTACCCGTTGGATCAACACGCTTATGTACTAATTACGCTATTGTGTTATAGATGAGAGCATTTGAATTTTAGTGGAAGTTAATTCGGATTTTAGTGGCGGGATAGTGTAAAACCATTTAGAAAAACCTACCAAAAGTTCATCTGACCGAGATTCATACTCCGATATCCCCATCATTAGCTGTCTCAGTCTATTGAGATCCACCGAATCGGGCTACAAATAATTAATTCATAATTTTGTTACATATACACACAAACACACAAATACACATACACACACTTCGGTGGCAGCATGATCTAAGGTGTCAGTCTTAAAATAGATTAAACTATACTACTGATGACAGAGAAATTTGGGATCGAATCCTGGTTAGATGTACTAAGTGATTTCATCCTGTTTTTTAACTCTTCACAAAAATGATGGTACAATTCCTCTAAATTTAATCTTTCTCATCCCTAGCCACATTTGCAGTGGAGGAGGAATGTCAATTTTTTTTAAATACCACCTTCCATACACCCATCCGGGGTTCAAGCCTCATCCTGATCATTCATAGAAACCCAGACCAGATTAGGTTGACACCTTATCCCCCGTGAACACCGATAAGAACTATTTGAAATGCCAATATGGATCTAGAATGCCTCCTCTAAAAGGTAGGCAAGCGAGTTTAGTGTTTTACCACCAGGTGATAATAACCCCAATTGCATCAGTCAGCTTCAGATGGCGACGCGGCGAGAAAATATAATTGCTTACGTTTTAAGCCACGATATTCTTTATTCCAGCATGTCGCCCCTGGGCCCACCAACATCACCTGAATGAAGGTCAACCCGGAGCTGACCTTAGTTGTCTTCATAATTTGGTGTTTTAAGGCTGGTACTGCACCAAGTGCGTCACGACTGGGTGACTCTCGGCAGGTAAGAGGATTTGATTAAACATAACACCGATGGAAAAAGACCCGAGAACTTAATCTACGTCACCATTGAGAGATGTGCGCAAAACATTACTTTAAGGAGAGGTAGGATAATTAATTGCGAAACAATAGTGCAATTTGTTTTAAAAAATGAAGATACTTAAATAAAAAATCTCACAGGTTGTGGTGGGCAGAACATAAAGTCTAATGAAAGACATTACTTTAGAGCTGCGCTCAAGGTATCGATTGGAAAACCCAATGTTAAGATACTAGCGGGAAGACCTAGACGCAGATGGGAGGAGGAAATTAGAATTGACCTGAAGGAGATAGGATGTAATGAGGTGGACTGGCTAAAGCTAGCTCAAGATAGGGATAGAGTATAATGAGGTGAACTGGATAGAACTAGCTCAAGATAGGGATATGATGTAATGAGGTGGACTGGCTAAATCTAGCTCAAGATAGGGATAGAGTATAATGAGGTGGACTGGATAGAACTAGCTCAAGATAGGGATATGATGTAATGAGGTGGACTGTATATGACTAGCTCAAGATAGAGATAAGGTGTAATGAGGTGGACTGGATAGAACTAGCTTAAGATCAGGATAGGGTGTAATAAGGATGACTGGATAGAACTAGCTTAAGATCAGGATAGGGTGTAATAAGGATGACTGGATAGAACTAGATTAAGATAAGGATAGGGTGTAATAAGGATGACTGGATAGAACTAGATTAAGATAATGATAGGGTGTAATAAGGGTGACTGGATAAAACTAGCTTAAGATAAGGATAGGGTGTAATAAGGATGACTGGATAGAACTAGCTTAAGATAAGGATAGGGTGTAATAAGGATGACTGGATGGAACTAGCTAAAAATAAAGATAGGTGGTGTATTTTTTTAAGTGTGGCAATGAACTTTATATTTCTTAATGCCATAGAGTAAGTAAGAAAACTTCCAGAAGTGTTTGGATAAATAATTTGAAACTTGTTTACCTTCATTTGATTCCACTACCTACCACTCATCATGTGTTAATAATTAATTTTAATGGAATTTTTTGAAGGCCATAGTTATATATTTTGAAACATTAATTTATTTTATTGTGTACAAAATATAAAAAATTAATAACGCAGTAAAATTCAGTATAGTTTTAGTAGACACGAACTTTTATAAATATAAACATAATTCCCTTTGCGATCAACATTAGTAAGCTTTTACTAAATTAATGGTGCTATTTTATAATTACTGATAATACCTATCCAACTTGACCGTCGTAGATCACATGACTTGATGTATAAATATGTGAAAATAGTTTTAGTAGCTTGTATTGCCGTCAAAAAAAAAAAGTTCCTACCAGTCTAAATAGAACTGTCCATAACTTTCTCCTTAGCATATACTATTATCATTTTTATTGATAAACTATTGCTTGCTACGAGAACCACAGGGTACGTATACTGAGGCGTAAATTTCGTCTTGTCTGTTTGTACGTTTGTACGTTCAAATCCTAACATGGTGCACTGACTGTTTTTGTCCCTGAATAGTTTTCCCCATCTCCTTCCTCCTTCGTTTCAACCTACCACATCTCTTATACATTAGAGTAGTTAGTATATATGTGCACGACCTGAATGTTTAGTAAGACTTAATGGTAACAAAAATAAATAATAAAAGTTTTTAGTGTCAAATTAAACATCCCAATACAAATGGAAAGAAGGTCTTATAAGAGTTGGGTGACCTGGTGGTCTAGGGGTATGGTGTCAGACTTCTGTGCTGGCGGCCGGGGTTCAATACTCGGTTCCGGCACAGATTTATCTGATTACCAAACCCTTCCTTCACCTCTCTAAAGACATCTTGTGAATGTGGGGAATGCCAGGCCTCCACCGTGGTTCGGATTCCACGTTAAACTGTAGGTCCTTCATTTCATCTCGCAATCACCCTACCATTACACATTAGCGTAAGTGCGTATAACCCGAACGGGTAGTTAGACGCGGTGCTAATAATAATAATAATAATAATAATAATAATAATATAACAGTTCATGACATATCAAACTATTGTTTGTCAAATTAACTAATATATATCTATATTAAAACCACGTCTTACTACCCATTTGGGTTTTAACCCTATGTACTAAATGCACTTATGAGTTAGGAATCAGGAAGGCTTAATTTAGACGAAATGCACCCTCATTTGAATAGAAAACCATTTTGTAAAACACACCCTCAGTGTACCCAATAGGGATTGAACCCCAATCTCCTCGTCTTCCGCAGTCCAGTCCAACATGAGAGTAGCGCGTTGGACCATGCGGCCGCCGATGCGGGTAAACTATTGTAAAATAGGTGAGCTGGCGGTCTAGGGAGTAAGGTGTCAGACTTCTGTGCTGGCTGCTGGGGTTCAATCCTCGGTTCCGGCACAGATTTATCTGATTACCAAACCCTTCCTTCACCTCTGACAAGACATATTGTGAATGTGGGGAATGCCAGGCCTCCACCGTGGTTCGGATTCCACGTTAAACTGTAGGTCCTCCATTTCATCTCACAATCACCCTACCATTACACATTAGCGTAAGTGCGTATAACCCGAACGGGTAGTAAGACGCGGTGCCAATAATAATAATAATAATAATATTGTAAAATAAAGATTCCATAGGTAGTAAACCTCATTGGTACGTCACGTGCCCTCTGAAATACGGTTTCAGTTCATTGATAGAGCTGCCGGCGCGTAGAGTCAGATGAAGGAGGTTACAATCCCTGGCTGGATGTCATTATTATGAAACCACGCAAACCTCCAAATGGTAGGTTTTCTGAAAAGGCGTGTTATTTCATCGAATGAAGAGCTAGGATATTATTTCCCCGAATACCTGTGGTTTGAGTTTAACTGTTCAATACAAGTCCTTGTACGATTGTCTTTATTACCACGTCATACTACCCGTTCTGATTATACAAATAATATACTGGTTACACAAATGAGCTATGCATGAATAAGGTCAAATTAAAAGGAAGTGAACCCAAGTTTAAATGGGGGTGGAGTGTAAACCCATTCAAGGAAAAACACCCTCAGTACACCCGACCAAGATTCGAACCCTGACTTCCCCGTGATCGGTAATTTAGTTTATTGCAAGAGTGATGCCTTTGGATTATTCGACCATCGAAGTGGGTAAGTCTCAGTAAGCTGTGTCCATATTTTTATATATATATACACACACACATACATTCGTAGTGTTGGTAAGTTTGCTTTCATGAATAATTGTCATCCACATTTAATTTATATTAGAACGTATTCAGTTCTCAATTCAATTTATGATATTTTTAACGAAGCTTATTTAGACAGTAAAAAATCTTGACCATTGTTAAGTAAAAAAAAAACTGCACGGTCATTCTTACCCAGAAAATTACAACAAAATTATAGACCACAAAAAGTTTGCATCAACAACATCAACCACAAAAAAATTACTCATATTAATAGCCGAATGGTCCAAGTATGCAGGAACCTTCAACCCGCGGCCCGTGGCCCACTTACGGGCCACGGTAACATTTTTTTCCACCCAGTGGCTTATGAAAAAATACAAAATTATTTTAAGAAAAAAACAAAATATATTTTACATAATAAACTAATAAATACTTATTTTATGTACGTATTTTACAGTATTTTATAATCAATTATTTACGTTTTGCACGTTTTAATACAAATGATCTGGGAATTGACGACTCTAGTAGGCAAGATAAAACACACTACCTCCTCTGATGAAAAATTTAACATTATGAAAAAACCACAGAGAACATACTTCACTAGAATTCCTAATCCCTAGTGTGAGTATAAGAATGAACTAATACAAATATGTTAATATGTATTCAATCCGAATACTGTCGGTACAATGCTGCGGCCCACGGGCCAATATAGAGACACTTAGATCCTTGGACCTAAAAAAGGTTGAATACTCCCCAATAGAATGGACTGACGTTGACAGGGAGATCAGGGTTCAAATCCTGGTCGGGGTTACTAAGGGTGGTTTTCCTCAGTTGTTTCCCCCCCCCCTCCATCCCCCTTTCCATGCAAATCCGGGTAGATTACCTCTAAAATTCTTCCTTCCTAATACCTACCCCATTTGTGTGGATTAAAGATAGAAATAAACAAATGGCGAAGAAATCTCAGATCATTGATCACAGGGAAAGGGGATGTGATTGTAAATGGGAAGTTATATCTGGTCAAAGAGCCCCTAGATTAGTGAAACATCCAACAACCAAGTGTTGTAGTCGAGATGTGTAACTCAGAAGAGAAATTGAATCGTTGTTATTGGTTTATTTGTAGCTCATTTGATAGAGTTTTAGGTGTTAACATCGTGAACATAATCTAAACTAAGGTGTAATAATAATAATATAATAATATTTAGCACCGCGTCTTACTACCCGTTCGGGTTATACGCTTTAAGTACTAATTACGCTAATGGAATAGGAATTGGGAAGGGTGAATTAGAGGAAGTGAACCCGCATTTACGCGGAGGGAGAGTAGAAAACCATTTAGGGAAAACCATCCCCAGTTCACCCGACCGAGATTCGAACCTCGATCTCCCCGTCCTCAGCAGTTGAGCTCAACACAACCAGAGCGTTAGCCAACTACGCCACTGAGGCGGGTAACTACTAAGGTGTAAACTTTTAAACTTGAAACATCTAATTTTGAATTTGTTTCATTTAAATAGTTGGAATTTATATATATATATATATTTAAATAATTATTTGGATGTTGAGGGGGAATTTTCTATCTCACATATCTAGTGTAAATAAGTGAATAGCCCGGATGGGTAGTAAGACGTACTCCCCCCGCCCCCAAAAAGGCTTAATCAATAATTAAAGACCCAGTTCGGTGGTCGAATGGTTTGAGAAGTCACTATCTCAAACGGCTGAACTGTTGACGACGGGAATAACCGGGCTAGAGTCACGGAACGTGTAGTAAGACGCGTTGACAAAAAAAAAATTAAGAAAAAATAACTAAACAGATTTAATTGTTTGCTAAATTAACACGCAAAAAAGAAATCCGCATTCTCTAGCCAAACATCACTTCAAAACTATGCACTCATGAAAAAAAAAGAATTAGCAACATCATAAAATAAACTACGTCAACAACAACAACAACAACAACAAAAAGTGGAAGCCCTTGAAAACGAATGAACGAGCATCGCCTCTAATACGGTATGTTCAAACGTTCGCAATCTGCTAGCGTCCTCCACCCCGAGTCTGGAAATTCCCGTCAGATAAGTCGAGGAAATACTCTGCAACAGTTGCGTGTCCAGCCTCTAATAAAACGTCGGGGCCCTCTTTGTGTTTCTTGACATCACGACATACGTTTGTTTCGAAGGAGATCTTGAAGATTCTTGTGAGGCACACCCACCGGCGTTATGATTTCTCTCAGGACAATAGTAAGTTGGATACTTATTTTTTAGCGTTTCTTGCAAAAATTCATTTTCTTTCAAATATTGTGTCTTAACGTTAGTTCTTTTTGTTAGTTTTAATATAACATTTAAATCTTTAACTCACTGCTAATAGCATATTGCTAGATGGTATCAAAGAACGTTTTTTTTGGTGGGGGTGTTCGAAATTAATATTATTTTTAGGGTTAAAACAACTTTTTTTTTAATCCGTTTCGTCATTTCACCTATGAATTCCAAATCTTGAATTCGAATCAATTAAAAATTTGAAAATATATAAATATATTTCGAATCTTGAGTTCTCAAGTGTCAAATCTCCTTAAGGTGGGACTGTATGAAAAGCTTGTTCAAGGATAAATTTTTTTTTGGGGGGTGTAGCTGATCACCCCCCCCTAAAATATTTATGAACAAAATATATATGACTTTATTTGTGGTTCAAACAATATCAAAATTAAGATACAAGTACAAATTAGGAGGTTATGTTGCCATAAAAAACACTTTAGATAGCTTCTAGATAATTGTTTAGTATTTAAAATTTGTCATTGTCTCCGGCAGTTATGGGGTTATGTTGCCATAACAAACATTTCTAGAGGTGTTTAGTATTTAAAAAATTTCTTAGCCTTCAGCAGTTAGCGAGTTATGTTGTTATAAAAAAACACGTCAGATATTTTCTAGAACTATTTATCATTTAGAATTTTTCAATCCTCCTGCAATCAGATGATGTGCCCACCGAACCCCTCTCCTCCCGAAATTATTGGCTGGCTACAGCCTTGCGCTTGTTAAGAACAATATTTTTTGCAGTTTTTTTTACAGCAAAACTTTTTTTTTGCCCAAATAAATACAATACTTTTTTTAGTGGAAACATAGACTTTACTTTTCTTCACATGATGATATCAACAGTTGTTGAATATCTGTCATGAGCATAGCGGCATTAAATGAGAAACCTTTGAATTAATAGGAACAGTTTTCATCAAATTTTAGAACACCCTTGACAGATATTCAAGAACTGTTGATATCACCATATGAAGAAAAGAAAATTAGAAAATTAAATTATATGTTTCTAATGAAGAAATATTTAATTTATTTTATCAAATAAAATGTTTTTATATAAAAACTGCAAAAACACTACCCTTGACTCACGTTTCTTACAGTCTCACAATAGGGATTTTAAGCTACCATATATATAAAAGATATAATATGTTCTATTCTTTCTCAATGACTAGACGAGTACCTAATTGAAGTCTTATAAAATCCATAACATCTCTAATGCTATTTAATTTGAAGTTTTAAATCATACACATTATTTAGTTTTATAATTACTCTTTGTGATCTGTCGAGGACTTTCCCACAAGCCAACGCAGTTAGACCCCCCCCCCTTGTTAAACATATCTCAATATTTAGCCTTGGTCCATTGTAATTAGTTATATTTATCTCCAAGGATGAATTTAGATCTGTATAAGACACTGAATAAATTATAAAGTTAGTTTGTTTTTACTAAAACTTGATGGTGACGGAAAATAATGTCAAAAACTTTGAAAGTAAAAATATTTTAATTCTATTTATAATTATAAAAATTCATAACAAAGTTTGTGCAGGTGCTGGCATGCTAGCTCCTGTCTCCTTCCTTTAAATCCGGGGCTTTTTATCCCTAAATATTATTGTACGATTAAACCAAATTATTTGGGGGTAGAATTATTTTTTTAAGTGACAATACTAATGAGTTTTACTCATGGTAGGATTTTTGCAGGGAGGAACTTTTATAAATTACAAACATATTTTTTTTAACTCAATATTTATAACATTTTAACATATTATTAGTGTAATTTCATATTATAAATTAAGAGTAACAGCCGCAGATCAAATGAATTGACGTATAGATTATTAAAAATTGTTTTAGTAGCTTTTTATAAATGTTAAAAAAGTTACTTGTTGGCTCGAATACCAGCTGAGTGCACTTAGGTGATTTTCCCTAACTCGTTTCCCTCTCTACCTTTAAGTAAATGCCGGTACATTTAATCTAATTTACATTATTCTAACATTGTAAATATGTGGCTATCATGTTGGTTAGTAAGATGTGCACAAAAATGACAGTGAATAATTTGTATTTTAAAGTCACATTAGTATTTCAAACATATATGTTATTAATATGCTTAACATAGGAAATATCACTTAACCTAAGGAACCAATTCTGGTACTAGTAGTTAAGTAGATAATCACTAAAGCGTAAACATGAATTAGACGATGTTACCTAAAATGTTTTTTCCCTCCCTCCCTACGCAAATGTGGTTACACTTTCTATAAACTCAACCTTTCTCATACCTAACACATTAACGTAGTTAATACATTTGCGTACAGCAAGAAAGGGTAGTGATATGTGATGATAAAAAATATTAAATAGGGTAGCCCATTTTTTAAAGTCACAATTATTGAGCATTGAAACAAGATACCTAAAGATATCTAAAAACCGGTGGAATTTCTGCTGTTTAAACAAGTGCAATGGGCATTTCATTTTTAAATACTCATGTTGTTTATAAAAAACAATTACCGCCAAATTTTCTATATATCTACAACTATTATCATCACCACGTCTAACTACCTGTTCAGGTTAGACGCATATTTGATAGTTACTAAAATGGAATAGGATGAGGAAAACAGTATTTTAGAGATAATCTATCCTCATTTAACTGGGAGAAAAGTGGGAGACAAATTAGGAAAAATCACCCCGAGTAGAACCAACTGGGTTTCGAACCCTGATCTCCCCATCATCAGCATACCAGTCTAAAACGATAGTGACGCGTTCGGCCACTGAAGCGGGCTGTATCTACTACAAGTTGCGGCTAAATACATCGTGGGTCAATGAACTACGTAAATGCATCTTCTAGTATCCAAGGTCATAACCACGCTTCACGCTAGTCAATTGAATTGAAATCTTGCTATAACATTGTGGCTTACAATACATAAACCTACACAAGCGGGCACGTGGAGAAAGACGTCAGTTTCGTTATGTATAGCACACACACAAACACACACACACACACATATATATATATAAATTATATTAACCATTATATATCATTGTGATACACAAGAATTAAAAAAAGAACATGACTTGACGTAAGGATACGTGAAAGTAGATCTAGTTAGTTTATTGTAGCTGTTAGATATATCAATTTGTAAGAAAAACGGGGTTATGTGGTACGCTACGCGTTACCTGCGAGGGGAGAAGGGATATTAAAACACTTGGTTTGACCTGTGCTACCTACCTAAGTTAGGTTTTATCATTGGGATAAGATGGGCTATTAAGACGTCTGTTTGAGCAATATTACCTACATAAGTTAGGTTTTATCATTGGGATAAGATGGGCTCTTAAGACGTCTGGTTTGACCTGTGCTACCTACCTAAGTTAGGTTTTATCATTGGGAAAAGATGGGCTATTAAGACGTCTGTTTGAGCCATATTACCTACATAAGTTAGGTTTTATCATTGGGATAAGATGCGCTCATAAGACGTCTGGTTTGAGCTGTGCTACATACCTAAGTTAGGCTTTATCAATGGGATAAGATGGGCTCTTAAGACGTCTGGTTTGAGCTGTGTTACCTACCTAAGTTTGGTTTTATCATTGGGATAAGATGGGCTCTTAAGACGTCTAGTTTGAGCCGTATTACTTACCTAAGTTAGGTTTTATCATTGGGATAAGATGGGCTCTTAAGACGTCTAGTTTGAGCCGTATTACCTACCTAAGTTAGGTTTTATCATTGGGATAAGATGGGCTCTTAAGACGTCTAGTTTGAGCCATATTACCTACATAAGTTAGCTTTTATTATTGGGATAAGATGGGATCTTAAGACGTCTGGTTTGAGCCGTATTACCTACCTAAGTTAGGTTTTATCATTGGTATAAGATGGTCTCTTAAGACGTCTTTGAACTGTGCTACCTACCTAAGTTAGGTTTTATCAATGGGATAAGATGGGCTCTTAAAAGACTGGTTTGAGCTGTGTTACCTACATAAGTTAGGTTTTATCATTGGGATAAGATGGACTCTTAAGACGTCTGGTTTGAGCTCTGTTACCTACTTAATTTAGATTTTATCATTGGGATAATATGGGCTCTTAAGACGTATGGTTTGAGCCATATTACCTACCTAAGTTAGGTTTTATCATTGGAATAAGATAAGCTCTTAAGACGTCTAGTTTGAGCCGTATTACTTACCTAAGTTAGGTTTTATCATTGGTATAAGATGGGCTCTTAAGACGTCTAGTTTGAGCCGTATTACCCACCTAATTTAGGTTTTATCATTGGGATGAGATGGGCTCTTAAGACGTCTTTGAGCTGTGTTATCTACCTAAGTTAGGTGTTATCCGTTGGGTGAGATGAGCTCTTAAAACCACCAGAATATCCTGATTGTAAAGGACTATCTCTATTCCAGTGGTACACCTCCTACTCAGCTCTCTCCGGATGGGACTAACGCCAGTTATATTCTGAGACCACAGACAAATAAATAGACACCCAGCCTTACAGGAGGTTTTTGCACTACTTGAGCTAGGTTGAGTCCTTGGGCTTCGGGCAGTGCTAGTTGAGTCCTCCGTGATACCAACACTTCCACGCGAAACCCCTCCCTTTCAAATTGTTCGTTTTAAAGGTTACAAGCTGGAGAGCAAGTTTCTTAAGGTCACGGTCCAACACAGTAGTTCCCGCTACCCCCAAGTGAACCCCTTACCAACTTTCAATGAGCAAACCTTTTCAGACAAATTACTAGCCGATGGTATATGAAGACAATTCGCAAACATTGGTCTTAGAAAAAAAAATGTATTCAAATTTTTTTTAATATTTTTATTTGAAATCATAGTAAGCTCGTTTGGGAGCTTCAGGGGTTGAAGCATGTGTTTGTGAAAGCTGGTTTATTGACATTAGAGAGCAAATGTCTGTTCACAGTTGTTTTTTTTAAATCGTATGGCACATATGACCAGGAGGAACAACACATCCAGGCTAGGTCGCCTCATATGTGGACTATTATCCACTCTGTTGGAACAGAACGTTGCCCAGGGTACACCTATACAGGTTGTCTACACGTCGTACCCACAACGAGACGATGTGATGATAGTTAATAAAGATGTTGTGGAGCCGGAGGGAGTCTTAACCTAACTGAAGCCTAACTAACCAAACCCTGGTGACCCTTGGGATTATTCCCTTTAAAGGAAAACTACCAAAGGTACCAGCTGTGGGATCGAATCCGGGACCCCTAGACTCTTAACCATGTGCACTGACCACAATACCATGGGGCCTGTTTGTTATCTAGTAAAACCATTTCTAAAGTGAACTGTTTTTAAAAATTACTCACTTGATATCGATGTTTTCACTTATGAGTGCACGTAGCGATCCTCGCATTGAAGGACTCAATCTCATCTAATGAGCGCAGTCATTTTAACCCGTACGTTGTGTTTCTGGTGTCTTGTGTCCGAGGCTGAGAAAAGTCATACTTGACCTTGACAGTACCTAGCTTTGTCACAAGGCCACATATAACAAGATTTCAGGAACATCATCACTGCACATTAGGTGCGTCCAAAACATTTCGGTGGGGGACTATTTAATTTATTTTTATGCTGGTTCTCGTTGACCGGGTTATCTTTACTAGAAGGAAGAGTTGGTTTGTCTGTCATGAGTATTTCACGATATCTACCGTACGCAGAGGTCTGACATTTAAACGATTAATAGCCCCTGTGCACGTTCATGTGCACCACAAAGTCAGAATATTAAAATTTAAAGTAAATCTCCACGTACAATAATCAAACTAAAAACTCATCTCCCGAGAAGGTACTTCAATAATAATAATAATAATAGTAATAATAATATTTAGCACCGCGTCTTACTACCCGTTTGGGTTATACACTTTAAGTACTAATTAAGCTAATGGATTAGGAATTGGGAAGGTTGATTTAGATGAAGTGAACCCGCATCTGCGTGGAAGGAGAGTGGAAAATCATTTAGGAAAAACCACCCCCAGTTCACCCGACCGAGATTCGAACCTGAATCTCCCCGTCCTCAGCAGTCGAGCTCAACACGACTAGCGCGTTAGCCAACTACGCCACCGAGGTGGCTAAGGTACTTCAAGTAGTAGAATTTTGTTTGAGAACAGCTATAAAGCCCTTGTAACCTTGCGTATTAAAGAAGAATAGTGACCTGGGTTAATTTGAATATGTGTGCAGCTGGTGTGGATACATTCGTAACATAAACGATGATTTCCATCTTTTAGGGCCAGTTTCATAGTCAAATTTAGTACGCCTCAAGTGCGGCGCTATACTAAGTACATGCCGACACCTACCTAAACCAGAATGGAATGGGCCAGTTTCCTATGCGAGAACGGCCCATTCCATTCGAGTTTAGGTAGGTATCGTCATGTACTTAGTGTAGCACCGCACTTGAGGCGTACTAAATTTGACTATGAAATTGGCCCTTAGGCTCTGCTATTTATAAATAAATAAGTGTTAAGGTGCTAGCTTTTTTCACCTGTAAAAAAAGTTTAAAAAAATCCTGTATAGATTATGTTGTAACATACAATATAAATTGTTTCCCTGTATTTTTAACTGCGTCTTAGCACTCATTTGGGTTATACCCATACATTAACTAGGCTGAGGGAATATGTATGAGGAAGTGAAGTTCTTTTTTTATACAAAAAAATCCTCAGTAAATTCTACCAGGATTATAACCCATATCTCCCTCTCACCGGCAATCCAATCTATCACGAAAACAACGCGTTAGACAGTCTGATCACCGATGCGTGTTCAACATCGAATATAGTGGTCAGCTTTAAATTCTACACCACGACACTAACAAAGCTGGAAATAATAATTTTTCCAAAACCAGAACCAATAAACGAGATTAACAGTTATTTTAAGGAACCATAACCGGGACAGGAACCATGAAATAAATTGCCTAAGAACCAGAACCGGATTTAGAATGAATATATATATATATATATATATATATACTCATGGACGTTCTTAAATTATTATTTTTAAATTAAATCATATGCCTTTCTTTCTTTAACTCAATCTTCTTTTGAAATACTCTGCTATTCAATTCCTTTTCACAGGATATTTTTGGTCAAAATCGGTATTAATTTGTTTATGTATACGGATAACTTTTAGTATAAATTATTTTTAATGTAATTTTCTATTTATGAATTTTATAATGGTAATTTAAATAATAAGTTAAAGAAACCAGAACCGGAAACTCATTAAGAACCAATATAACTGTAACTAGAACCAGAACCATAAAACATTTACTGGAAAAATCGGAACAGGGATCAAAACCGACAAATATTTCAGTTCGATGCCCCGATGTAAGTGGCTTAATCTAAGTCAGCCCTGAAAAACTTACTACCAGTTACGTATTTCTATTCGGCCCGCAAGTTATTATTATTATTATTTATCTATAAGAAAAGTTAGTTCTAAAAATACCAAAATAAAAAAATATATCATGAAAGAATATACTATCTCCATGAAAACACACCGCTCAACATTTTACAAGCAGTTTTAAGAACCTCATCTACTTTATTTACACTTGACATTAAAGAAATAATGAAAAATATGAAAAAGTTGCATTTATATCATTAAGTTTTGTTTTATGTATATATATATATATATAAATATATTATATATATATAATAGAATAAAATAAATAAATATAGAATAACAAAAATCAAAAATATGTATATATATATATATATATATATACATATTTTTGATTTTTGTTATTCTTCCAACTATACAAGTCTATATAATTATTTTACTATATAGGCTAAAATTGTTATTTGCAGTCAAGGTCTTCGTCATTATTATTGTGTTTGAAATAGTATTTGAGTATTTTTAATAATCTTGAATCTCTCGAATAGTATAGGATTATAGGGATTCGAGAAATCCAGGATTCGAGCTTAGTCAAGTAAAATACAATTTTTCGGTAGACGCAATTTATTCTAAAACAAAATTACATATACAAAAAAGAACGTAATTTTCGAGTTACCAAAGTAAATATTCACTGGCTAAATAAAAAAAACTGGATACTACATTTTTTTCTCTTTTAAAAGATAATGTCACTCAGGTGAACTCCAGTGGACGTCAGAAAAACCTCAGCACGTTGTCCATCACTTTCCTCAGCATAGATCGTCTAATTGTTTCCCCCTCACCTCGTATAAAAATAAGTGATTCTAAAACAAAACTTAATGATATAAATGCAATTTTTTCATATTTTTCATTATTTCTTTAATGTCAAGTGTAAATAAAGTTGATGAGGTTCTTAAAACTGCTTGTAAAGTGTTGAGCGGTGTGTTTTCATGGAAATAGTATATTCTTTCATGATATATTTTTTTATTTTGGTATTTTTAGAACTAACTTTTCTTATAGATAAATAATAATAATAATAATAATAACTTGCGGGCCGAATAGAAATACGTAACTGGTAGTAAGTTTTTCAGGGCTGACTTAGATTAAGCCACTTACATCGGGGCATCGAACTGAAATATTTGTCGGTTTTGATCCCTGTTCCGATTTTTCCAGTAAATGTTTTATGGTTCTGGTTCTAGTTACAGTTATATTGGTTCTTAATGAGTTTCCGGTTCTGGTTTCTTTAACTTATTATTTAAATTACCATTATAAAATTCGTAAATAGAAAAATACATTAAAAATTATATATATGGATTCGACCCACTTCTCTAATTATTTTAACGTGAACTTCTAATCAAACAACATCCAGATAAGTCGTATTTTGTTTTGATTCCAGTATGTGCTGTGCCTGCTTTTCCTCACCACCATGGCCATTATTTCCGAGGCCCAGTCAGAAATTGTACTCTCAAGGATACGGTAAGAAAATAAGAAAATACTCTAGAGATTTTTTTACTCTTTCATACAGAGAAAGTAGTGTTGACTTCGCGTTTATGATTCATAATAACGTTTTATGTGCACTTGGAATTATAAAAAGAGATTCTTACAATTTTGACATTAATTTTGTCCTGAAAATATTTTTTCTCCCTATTTTAATACACCCCTCGTACACAATATATATATTTGCTTTAAAATATAGATTAAACCTTGAAACCTCTTTATGATTTTGTTTGCAACTTTAATCTTGAATGGAACATAGGTTGGTTCCCAGTAGAGAAACGACTGCTTGTACTTTATTTTGAAATAACTTAAATATCCTGCAGGATTTCCCATCAGGGACACTCAAGAAATGCAAAGTCATCAGGTTAGCACTTTTGACAGTTCGCGTGATGACGGAAATGATGTAATGTTTAACATCAATATATCTTCAGCGTGTTTCACATGAATGGATGCGATTTTATGATCTCAGCGTCCTTCGGTGCCAAAATACCAGGAAAATATGAATATTTGCAGGACAACTAATTAGTCAGTCTCATGTCGGGGCTTGGAGTTTTTTTTTTAGCACCGCGTCTTACTAACCATTCGGGTTATACGTTTATGTACTAATTACGCCAAAGGCTTAGGGATGATAAAGGTTGAATTTATAGAAAGTGTACTCGAATTTGCGGTGAGAGAGAATGGGAAACATTTTAGGAAACCCAGCTCTCAGTACACCTGCATTCGGTAGTATAGTTCACGGTGAGAGTAGCGCCTGAGACCATGCGGCCACCGAGACGGGTTGGAGTATTGTTACCAGGATAATCAGAGCTTGTTTGAATTGTAGCCTACCTGTGAATACGTGTTTATGGGCCAGTTTCATAGTCAAGTTTAGTACGCCTCAAGTTGCGGCGCTACACTAAGTACATGACGACACCTACCTAGACCAGAATGGAATGGGCCAGTTTCCTATGCGAGAACGGCCCATTCCATTATGGTTTAGGTAGGTGTCGTCATGAACTTAGTGTAGCACCGCACTTGAGGCGTACTAAATTTGACTATGAAACTGGCCCATTTGTCTCTCATCGAACAGATATCAACGAATATACAATCCCATGTAAGTTATAAAGAGCAGAGCTTATGTTTGATTGGTCAAAGGGGGCCAAGTGTGGAATAACGTAATGTCATAGATGCCATTTTAACAATCTCTGACTACCCTAGTAACAATCCATTTCACGCCACTGCATTTAGTAGTCAGAGTTTACAATTATCTCGTTGGTGAAAATATATTTAAGACCATGTCTTCCATAATTATTGTAATTTTTTTCTTAGATTATCTTTACTATCGCTTGATAACACTGGCCAGATAGTTAGGGCTGGCCAAACTGATTTCATTGTGGACACTCGACTGGATTCCCTGGTTTCGATTAGCCATTCATTGCTACATTTGTTCCTGCCGATGGTTGGTTCTCTTTACATGTGAATGCTGGTGCACGTTCTTAGATCTTTTCATTCTTATCCCCACACAGGGAGTCGAACCAGAACCAGAACTAGAACCGATAACCTAAATTAACAGTTATTTTTAAGGAATCAGAACCAGAAAAGGAACCCAAAAATCAATGGCGAATAACAGTTGGGGTGAATGTGGGGAATGCCAGGCCTCCACCGTGGTTCGGATCCCACGTTAAACTGTAGGTCCTTCATTTAATCTCACAATATTCCTACCATTACACATTAGCGTAAGTGCGTATAACCCGAACGGGTAGTAAGACGCGGTGCTAATAATAAAAAACAGTTGGGCCACGGGACTCCTTGCCCCAAAAGCTCATAGCTTGGTTGGGCTACAATCACTTACCAGGAGGACTATAACAAATAATAGCCCTGCGAGTAGACATTAATTCGGCCCCAACAATAATGTTGTCTTAAATTGGGTTAAGCTTGTTTATGTTAGGCTAGATTTGTTTAGGATAAGTTAGGTTAGGCTAGGTTAGATTAGATTAGCATTTTGTTGTGTCTTACTATCCATCACCTTCTGTTTTTCGCTAAGCTTGAGAAAACGTTAATTTACAACCATCTTTTTCTTATTTTACTCTTTAGACTAAGAGCTTAGGAAGATGTATTTTAAGTCACAGACCCGTCCTCGGTGGCGTAGTTGGCTAACGCGCTTGTCGTGTTGAGCTCGATTGCTGAGGATTGGGAGATCGAGATTCGAATCTCGGTCGGGTGAACTGGGGATGGTTTTTCATAAATGATTCTCCACTCTCCCTCCACGCAAATGCGGGTTCACTTCCTCTAATTCAACCTTCCCAATTCCTAATCCATTAGCGTAATTAGTACTTAAAGCGTATAACCCGAACGGGTAGTAAGACGCGGTGCTAAATATTATTATTATTATTATTTAAGTCACAGCAAACCTGTCTACAAAGGGAGTATTGAGAAATGAAGACCGGCCCAGTTGTACAAGCAGTTTATCCAAAAAGTTTAAAACTGTTATTTTCAAAAGTTAAGCAATGTAAATTATTTAATGGCCAATTTTCTTGGATAGGTAAAGGGGGTGGGGTGTTTCGCAAATTGTTAAGCTTTTCACTCTGCCTCGATATTTCAAGTAATAAAAGTAGTAAGAAGTTTGTATTCATCGTGTGAAGATCAGAAGTGTTTCTATTAGTTTTATCAATAATTGATTATTTAAATTATTCGATAGATTGGGCGAAATAAATATTACCCTGTGTGGAATTTCTTTAAATGACATGGAGAATGAGTGACACTTCAAAAATACTATTAAGATACAGTAGTTTTTAAAACAAATTATATAAGGTTTATGTATCGTAAGCCTGAATACTCACTTATTATTTTGGTGTGTGTACAAATTGATTACCTTAAGAGAGTAGAAATATTTTAAATTAAAATATTTTAATTGAAATGGAGACTACTGGGGTAACATTATTTTAATAGTTTGTTTATGAAGCCTACATTTTTTTAACACCACGTCTTATTACAGGCTTAGGTTAAACGCATATGCACTAATTACGCTAATGAATTAAGGATGAAGATGGTTGAATTTAGAGGAATTGTACCATCATTTGCTATTAGAGAGAGTGGTAAACCATTTAAGAAAACCACCCTTATTACACGCGACCGGGATTCAAACCCCTATCTCCTTATCATCGTAAATCTTGTTTAATGCGATTGTGACGCCTTAGAACATCTAGCCACCGAAGCAGGTATAAAATAATTGACAGAGACACTCTATAACCGATTTAAATTTTGTATACAAATAAACTATAATCATATAAATTTACACTATTTCCTTTTATTCTCAACAAGGTGAGTAGATGGTTTGGTTACATCAAACCAACATTAAACATTTTAATTTATTTTTCTTTTATTCAATTGAAATTACGCAAAAATTAAAGGTTTTTTTATATGTTAATTTGAAAATTAAATAAAACTACCTTTAAATATTATAAAATAAAACTCCATGGAGTCAGCCCACGATCGAACCATACTGACTGGTCGGTCGCCGTCTGTTGGTGATGATAGCACCAACTTCAGCGGATAGAGGGTGTCATGGGGTCAGCACATCAAAACCTTCAACCTTCAGTTTTCTAGACCGGAGCCGCTACTTTATAATACAAGTATCCCTTCATTTGTCCTCACGAGGCTGAGTAGACCCCGTTACAGACCCACTGCTTTCACAGAAAAATCTGGAAGCACCGGGAATTGAACCAGGACCTCTGTATCTGTAGCCAAGAACTCGTACCGCTAGATCACAGAAGCGCTAATTATTAAGCTCCTGATTTTTTTTATAGCTAGCTCGTATTTTGTAGTAAATTATCTTTTAATATCATGTTCAATTCTCAAATATTTTTTAGCACGAAAACTTATTATAGATTTTTAAGAACCGAAAAGAACAGGAACTATTATTTTTCTAGAACCAGAATTATAATCGGAACCTAATTAAAAACCGAAAAGAACAGGAAATTTTATTTTTTTCTAGAACTATAACTGGAACCTAATTAAAAAACGAAAATAACAGGAACTATTATTTTCATAGAACCAGAACTATAACCGGAACCTAATTAAAAACCGAAAAGAGCAGGATTTTTTTTTCTAGAACTATAACTGGAACCTAATTAAAACTGAAAAGAACAGAAACTATTATTTTTCTAGAACCAGAAATATAACCGGAACCTAATTAAAAACCGAAAAGAACAGGAATTTTTTCTAGAACTATAACTGGAACCTAATTAAAAAACGAAAATAACAGGAACTATTATTTTTATAGAACCACAACTATAACAGGAACCTAATTAAAAACCGAAAAGAGCAGGAATTTTTTTTCTAGAACTATAACTGGAACCTAATTAAAACTGAAAAGAACATAAACTATTATTTTTATAGAACCACAACTATAACAGGAACCTAATTAAAAACCGAAAAGAGCAAGATTTTTTTCCTAGAACTATAACCGGAACCTAATTAAGAACTGAAAAGAACAGGAACTATTATTTTTTTCTTGAGCCATAACCGGAAGCTAATTAATAACCGCAAAAAACCGGAACCAGAGCCGATAAGTATTTCATTTCGACTCCCTGATTTATAGCTAATATTGTTTGTGTTTTCCTAGTCTTATTACTCGTCCAGGCTATCCACGTATTTATTGGCAAGCAAGTTCCCACACACCACACACCTCAATTTGACTAAAATAATTTAGAGGAATTATGACTATAAGCTATTACATCTTTAATCAAGAATAAAAAGAAACAAAACTGAACAAAACGTTAATATGGGGAAGGAAGTTGGAGACAAAACAAATTGTGCCAACATAAGAAAACATTGTATACTAACAGTATTTACACTAATCCAGTAGGAAGGAGGAAAGTAGAGTTTTAGAATAAGTATATCCGCATTTGCGTTAGTATCGGATCCAAATAATGACCAGTTTAGTGGGGATTAAACTGAAAACCTTTCCACTTTTTTATGACTATCACTGTACACTTTTGTTTACCTTGAAATAAATAAAGATTTCCTTATTAGGTTCCACTACATAATCAGTCAAGGTGAGGATACTATGGTGTAGTTTATAATTATAATCCCCACCTTTGTTCCAGAGAGCGCATGAAAGTCCAAGGCGGTTGCATGTAGCGATCCTCCACCTAACTGACTAAAAGACTGGAGAGGCTCCTTGGCAAGGTGCTCAACCATACAAGCGCAGCCTCACTTGGTCCAACCACATGTCAGTGTCATCAAGCAGCAATGGCGGCGGTTCGTCCAAAAACTGACCGAGTGAGCTTCGACGCAAGATCGAACATTGCGTTCAAACACAGCTGTACAAGTAGACGACAAGTCAACGAATCAATATAAAAACTTTTGTTTAGTTGTTAAGCACGAAGTAATATCTCAAAAATAATCAGTTCAATATCTGAATCATTTGGTAGTATAGTCCAATTTTAATAGGAAAAGCCTTTTAGAAAATACAAGATTTTTTTCTACAGTCATCATTAATATAATTTCGCTATTTTATTAGTTATACGTATTTGGAAGAAGGTGGAGGAATAGGTGGATAGAAAACATATAAAAGAGGGAACAAACACAATATGGCTTTTACAATTAAAATAAGAACACAGCTCACACTTAACATTGCTGCCACTGGACAAAGCGATAATGGCCGACTCTTGAAGAAAATCGATTGTTATCACCCCCTCCCTTGACCTAGGTTTCATTCTATTGGAGCTCACCAGGGAAGATTGTGAAACGCGCAACGTAACTTACAAAAGGAGGGTAATTGGTAAAGAATGATAGGACACTTAGATAAGAATATGTAAAAAGAACAAATAACATGTTTATATTTAAGTGTCCTATTATTCTTTACCAATTTACTTATTCTACCTTTTGTCTTTTTCATATTTTTATTTATTTTGGAAGTTGAGTTGCGCGTTTCAAACTTCCTCCTGATGAGTTCCGATAGAATGAAATCTAGGTCGGGGGATTAAATGTTAGGGGTCGATTTTCTTCAAGAGGCAGCCATAGCCGCTTTGTCCAGTGGCAGCAATGTTAAGTTTGAACTGTGTTATTCTTTTCATTGTAAAAACCATTTAATATCCGTTACCTTTTATATGTTTCGATCGACTCTTCATATATCTTCTACCAAATATAACAAAATACCTCAAAAAGCGAAAAGAGGTTTATCTTAAATAGATATGCTATACTAGTGGTGTCATTTTTAGGTGTGTGTGAAGAACAATTTTTAAATGTGAAGTGAATTAGAATAAGTAAAGATTTAAACATGCGAAGAAAAACCGAAGTTGAAGTCAACGATGAATTTTGTTGTTGTTGTCACATAACACCCCTTTTAATATTTAAATTATCCATCAAGTGCATCAAGGTAGAAAGAAAGGTTTTTAGTAAAGAGGATAAAAAAACTCTATATTATTTTATGCCGACATATTGGATTTATTTATCCTTAAGTAACCTAATAAGTAGATATAATTTAGTCACTATCCAGTGATAAAAGAACTGTTTAGTAACTGCTTTTAAAATAATTATGGTTGAAATATGTCACCTTTTGTGATATAATTCAAATCTGTTCATAATATAACAAAGTTTTCTTTTTACTTTGAATTTTTTCGAAGATGCAAAGGTTATTGTAGGTGTAGAAGTCGACGCGAGGATGATTTGACCTTCAACATTGACTTTGACATTTCGAAGCTTCGCACATCTCTAAAAATAACTTATTCTATAGTTATGGATAATATTAATCAAACGTGACAGCTGACTATCTTATAACTTGACGTATGAATACATGAAATAATAACTATTAACTTTATATAGCAGTTAAGTAACGTTCTTCTTATTAAAATGGGAATTTATTAACCTTGTATCTGGAATAATATGGAGGTGTTGTAAGTCAAAACGTTGCTCAGTGCCCTTTTAAGAGGCTTCAATTCGAATTCTGGTTGAGTATAAAATGCAGTCTCAATGTGGTGCGATATCAGATGATCGAGATCTCACCTGTAGTCAGTCGCAACCTCCCTCGTGTTAAGAGACTGGAATTTAAAAAAAATCAACACCGTTTAAATTCGGGATGGGAAATCCAAAGCCTGTTGAGGTGTTCGATGCGTATCTCTGGCATAGTTTGTCAAAAATGTATATTTATCGTTTTAAATGATATATTCTTAAACGGCATATTATTTCAATAAAATAAAACGCTTTCTTTAAAGCGTTGTGTAAACAAAATTAACTACTCTTATTGATCTATTTATCTGTGGTTGGTGCAGCATCGAGTACTGGCAAAATATATTGTACATAAAAAGTGAGGCCTTATAAAAAAAATCAGTGAAATAACATGCAGCTTTACAATGTCAAAAGGTTCCCCACCCCTGGATTAATCTGTTGTGATGTGCAATGTCATGTTTGCAAGGTCAGTTATGAATAAATCTATTCTTAAGGTGCCATTTCCTATAAAATATTTATTTTAAGATTGTAAAAAAGGTATTAATGAAATAAAACCCAATTATATAATGTGCATGTCCTATTAAGAAGGATCATGAAATTTAAAACTCATTGATGGCTTTCTTGTGTTATTTCCAGGTCAAGGCATGCTTAACATGACTGTACTAATAAACAGTTCCCTCACAATTTATAGCCATTTGATCAACCAAACATACATTAATGTAATGAGATAATTTGTGTAGGCCTATATTGATTAGAAAGTTAACTTTTAATACTGAAAGAGAAGAAATACTCTACTAGTTCTGTCATTGACAATCCCTTGGCAATAACCCACTAATAAAAGTGCCAGTAGGATCTTATCATTAGTTGATGTCAATTTGCTAATTCGGAAAACCTTTATTTTGTTCAAATACGGTTAGATAAAGTGCACTTTTGTTTTCATTGTAAGAATATTGAGAGAAAATGTAAGAACATATTATTTGTCATATAAATGTTTAAATTATTATAAACATGTGTTAAATAAAATATATTTAAACATGTAAGACTTAAAATCAAAAGTAGATCATCTAGATAACCTGTATTGTTATATCTTAAAATAATTGTGTTCTAAATTCATTAACAAAATATGTTCATGTATTGTATTTAATTTATTTACTAAAAATAAAAATCATAACAAAATTATTTATACTTGAATGCTCTCTTCGAATTAATATTCTATTTGAGGTTGTTACTTGAGGACATTGCCATGATGTTAAGTAACATTTTAAATGACCATGGATGTAGGTCTGGTTATCTCAGTCGGCAGAACCTCCTACAAATGAAATTTGTCGTTAAACTTAGGGTGGAGGTGTCAGTTCCTTAATTTGACTGTTGTCTTTGATTAATATGTTACCCGCCTCAGTGGCGTAGTTGACTAACGCGCTTGTCGTGTTGAGCTCTACTGCTGAGGACGGGGAGATTGAGGTTCGAATCTCGGTTGGGTGAAATGGGGGTGGTTTTTCCTAAATGGTTTTCCACTCTCTTTCCACGCAAATGCGGGATCACTTCCTCTCATTCAACCTTCCCAATTCCTAGTCCATTAGAGTAATTAGTACTTCAAGCGTATAACCCGAACGGGTAGTAAGATGTGGTGCTAAATATTATTATTATTATCATCAATATGTTTCCGAAAAAGTATTGCTACATATATATATATATATATATATATATATAAATTATGCTAATACTATAGAGATACGGTACATAAAGTAGAAGTCAATAATACATGTAACCACATTTTTGTGGAAAGAGAATGGGAAACCATTTTTTAAAAAAAACACCTTTAGTACACCCAGTCGGGATTAGAATCTCAGACTCCATATCATTAACACAATATACTTTATATTAAGACTATAAATACCATTGGAGAGAGTATTATTTTAAATTTAATCTCAACTTATTTGAGCAAAACTAGATATTGATAGCACATTATAGTGACTTTCAATTAAAGTCTTAGGTATGAAGTGAACTTACTGTGAAGAATCATGTCTTGGGTACTAAACTGGCCAAAGTAGTCAGGGTCCAGCTGCAATAAAAGTAGTTATTCTAAAACCCACCTTTACTGTCTGCTTCCAGGCAAATACTTGGGCGGTTCCTCAAACTTTCTCCTTAAGGTTGAGTCGTTAAAAAAATGTGTTTTAAATATGTTATGAAGCAGACACTATGCTCTAGGCTAGGCAATATTATTCAAGGATGTGGATTCAAATTACGTGTAGTATCTGTAATATTACAATTTGTTCAAAGATGTGGATTCAAATTACGTGTAGTATCTGTAATATTACAATTGGTTCAAAGATGTGGATTCAAATTACGTGTAGTATTTGTAATATTACAATTTGTTCAAGTATTTGGATTCAAATTAAGTTTAGTATTTGTAATATTACAATTGGTCCAAGGATTTGGATTCAAATTACGTGTAGTATCTGTAATATTACAATTGGTTCAAGGATGTGGATTCAAATTACGTTTAGTATTTGTAATATTACAATTGGTTCAAGAATGTACTGAGACCAGTGTTTATTATGATACGCTCATCACAGTCGCTGTTAATTATTAGTCCAGAAACTAGGTGATAAGGATGAGTAGGATTGTTGCACCTGCATTACTTGGACGGTGGGTGAGACAACGACATGGACAATAACATTCTGAAACCACTTCCCAGAAAAGGCGGCTGGGATTCGAACCCCACCATCTACGTCAACAACAATGTTTAAAGTCCTATTTTCATGGGAAGGACTGTTTATAAAATACAAACTTTTTTTGTTTCAATCAACACCTACAACATTTTATTATATTATTAATGTTACTTCATAGGTAGCCGGCCCCTTGGTATAGTAGTCAGCGCACCTGGCTACCAACCTAGGGGTAACGGGTTCGATTCCCAAATGGTACCATAGTTATTTTTCCAGAAAGGGGAATCGTCCCAAAGGTCACCAGCGTCTGGTTAGTTATGCTTATGTTAGGTTAAAAGTTTATACTGATTTCAGTCTATTTTAACTATCACCATCACCTCATCTAATCGGGAAATTAAAATAACCTCCACGGAAAGGATGTACGATTAGTACACTCGGGCGTCCCCTGGGCAACGGTACATTAGTATTGGCTAATCTTCCCACAAACTGAGCTACGACTGATGTAAGCCAGACATGCATAAATAACTTACTAAATTGGTATTGATAATATTTCATAAAACGTGACAGCTGTAAATTAAATAACATCAAATATGCCATACATAAAAGTAATTCTAGTAAATTCACAAACGGTCATATAAGATTATTCTCATGAAACTGGTCTATGTATGTAAACACAGTTTTAAAAAAAATCACGTGGTAAAGATATTTGTAGTTTCAACGCACAGAATTAAATAACTCTTGGAATCTTCCAGAAGGTAAATTATTGCAGATCCAAGATGACGATGTTACATGACTCTGTTACGTCTGAAAACCAGGTAATACGTAAACATAATCGTTCGCGGGGGAAAAAGGGTGTGATGGGTCTCGCTTATTGCCTTCACAAGTCAATAAGTCCCGACAAAGGTTACAATACTGGCCCGTCTATGGGAGCAAAAAAAAGGTCAAGCTTCACATAATCGAGAGAAAGTGTAGGCACGGCAGAGCGGAGAAGAAGACCGCATCACATACAACTTTAGTCATGCAGGTCACTCGCTCGCTCTGATCTAAAGTACTGACTGCACTTGCCGTAACCACGGGATCTCCACGTCTGTCTTTGAATGTCTTGTCAATAGTAGACGGCCAAGACACGGCACTAGAGAAGATTTCAATCTTTTTTACGGTTTCTCATCAAAATATTCACTGATGAGGGTATGAAAATGTTAAATATCTATAAAATATTTACTCGTTGATTTGGTTCGTAATGGATCTTAGATGCATATTAAATCGTTTAGTTCACTCTTATTAATATTAGTTGTTCTGTCGTTCAACAGATTTAGTGCCTTGTTCAAATTAAATCATCCAGCAAGTCCTATTGGTTATCGGCAATAGCTTCCTCTTTTTAGATCCTAAGAATTATTTTTCTTTTATTGTTTGATGTCATCATTCGGTTGCATTCATTGTCTTCCTGTTCTCCTTATTTCCACTTTGCCTTCTATGATGTCACTCAATAACCCATTTATTCCTATAATGTTAGTCATATATTCACACTTTAATCTTCATGGCATCAGTTACAATCGAGCGATACCGACAAAGTGGCTGCCATATGTTCTCGAATATAATGCCGACTTCTGTGAATATGAGGTGGCAACGAATCTTCCAGACATTAGTCTCGTCTTTCTATACCAGAGCTGCTACTTTTTTTCCATTCAAGTAGTTGTTTATTTTTCCTCGTGAGGCTGAGTTGATCTCGTTCCAGACCCACTTCTTCACATAAACATCTGGAAGTACTGGGGATCAAACCCGGAACCTTTAATAAGTCGTAAGCATCTCTGGAAACCATGACACAGAGGCTGTCATCTATTAAATCTATAGATACATTAATTTTATTTTAGGGACTTGTTTGGGCTTCATCGATATGTAGCCCAGTTTGTGGGAAGATTGACCAGTACTAATGTACCGTCACTCAGGGGAGACCCAAATGTACTAATTGTACATCCCTTCCTTTGGAAGCTATTTCCACATCCTGATGAGATGAGGGGATGATAATAGTGAATATAATGGTGTGGAGCCAATGAAGATCTTAACCTAACTTAAGCCTAACCAACCGAACTCTGGTGACAATGGGAATTATACCCCTTTCGAGAAAAATACCCCGGTACTAGCTGGGAATCGAATCCAGGGCTTCTAGGTCAGCAGCCAGGGGCTATGACAATTATACCACGAGTTCAATTTACAGTCACATTAAAACACTAATACTTGTCATTGTCACCACCCGAGTCAACTTTATTGTTTTTCTCCAAATTGCAGGGTTTGTTGTAAAGACTAGCATAAGTTCAGATGTTTTGTGATTTTTAAGAAAATCTACAGATCAAGAGCGGTTTTTTCTAGTGGCATTATTATTATTATTATTATTATTATTATTATTATTATTATTAGCACCACGTCTTACTACCCGTTCGGGTTATACGCACTTACGCTAATGTGTAGTGGTAGGGTGATTGTGAGATGAAATGGAGGACCTACAGTTTAACGTGGAATCCGAACCACGGTGGAGGCCTGGCATTCCTCACATTCACAAGATGTTTTGTCAGAGGTGAAGGAAGGGTTTGGTAATCAGATAAATATTTGCCGGGACCGAGGATTGAACCCCGGCCACCAGCATAGAAGTCTGACACCTTACCACTAGACCGCCAGGTCACCAGTGGCATTAGTAACCCGGCTATGTATAGCACCCGCACTTTCACTGTCTAAAGTTAATTAAGTATAGATTGCGGCTTTGCTATTGAGAGTTTATAAATTTTGATATCATAATACAAGTAAATGATTTTATTTAAAATAAATATGTTAAAATAGATTTGTTGGAACTCAAGAAATTTCTGTTGAACCAAAGTTATCATTTTATCAGATTGTGGCTTCCCTTTTGAATTTGTTTGAAATTTGAACATTTTACACTGAATCGATGCATACGCTTTCGGTTAGAATAAAAATGATGTAAGTCTGTTGGGTAAAACACTGATAATAACTGTCGAAAGAGGCAAATTCACGTTTAAAATATATAAATAGTATCTACACTTATTTTTTCCACCAAGTACCACCACCAGTTTGGGTTATACTTATGTGTATTAGCTGCGCTTATGAGTTAGCGATGAAATGGTAGAATTAAAAGAAAGTGTACCCGAATTTCCATGGAGGGGGAATGTAAAGCCATTTAGAAAAATACACCCTCAGTATAGCTAACCAGAGTTTGGACCCCGATATCCCCGTCAATGGCAGGCAGCCCCAGTCTATTGCGTGGTCTTAGACCATGTGACCACAGAAAAAGGCCTAAAAACACTTTAGTCTAAGATGTTATGTACACTTTGTTTACCCTGAAAGGTAGTAGTTTGCCTTGATGAGTTATACGATGACCCTATCTTATATGCTTTATCTTAGTGGCATAAAGAAAAGTAAGCAGGGGTCTCCAAACTTTTTGTCATGTGGGCCACATAATATATTTTACACATTTTTGCGGGCCAAAGTAACGTTCATCTGCTCTTCAAGTAGCATTATTTAGGATCTGAATGCCTCGACATACGCAAATAAATCATAGATCAATTTTTTTTAACATGCAAATTTAGATTCAAGTCATATATCCAGTCACATATATAAAAAAAACTCCACTTTCCAAGGCTAGTCAGTGTTTGATAAAATTGATTGACGTTGATTCTTCTCTGTGAGAGACTTGGAACTACCTAAAAATCGTCACAGTCAAACTGTTCTGTTGTCGGTATAAGGAATGGCACCTGCAAGTAAAAATGAAATGAGGGTTTGCAATTCCGACAGCACTCTGGCTTGGTGTCATAGGGGGGAGGGAGGGGGGGGGGTAGCACGCGCGCGGACAGAAATTGGACCTGTCAAAATAAAGTGTGTGGTTAATAAATAACGAAGAGAAACAATCATTTGTTTTTTGATAAAATCTTGGAACGGGCCGGATGTAATCTTGTGGCAGGCTGGATGAGGCCCACGGGCCGTAGTTTGGAGATCCCTGCCGTAGAGGATGAAAGAAGGTAGTCTTTCGCTTACCAAGCGTACTTTGCTTGTTTCCACTATGGTGTGGATTATAAAATAGTGTCATAGTATAATCAGTTATGGTAAAACTTATATTGTTGTCTTCCTCTAACCTTGGCATTTTCCGACAGATGAAAAGTTACTCGAACAACATTTATCATCACCCGATTTGGTAGCTGAATGATCTAAGGCATCACACTCGCAGTAGACTAGACTGACAATGACGTGGAGATCGGCGTTCGAATCTCGGTGTTGTCTATTCAGGATGGTTTTCCCTAAAATGGTTTCCCATTATACTTGCTCGCAGATGCGGGTAGATTACCTCTAAAGTTCTTCCTTTCTCATCCCTACCCCATTATCATACATGCAGATAGCCTCAACAGGTAGTATGACACCGTAGAAAAGACATTATTATCTACCATCCTTGCAAACATATTTGATCTCTTAGCAAATAAAGTCAAATTGTATCGTTTGGTGAAGTTACAAGACATATTCATAATGTGTATGAATATGTAGGTAATTCAAGTAACCTCTTTTAAAAAAATGTGAGAAAAGTCAATGTTCCCGAGAGTGAGCTCCTACCTTTCAATGTAAACGGAGTGTACATGTACAAGGTGAGGGGTGAGTGAATCCCTTCAAGGACAAGGAATATTCCCGCCATCTGCATTCCGCTTCGTCTAGACAAGACTTTACGCAAATATATATATATGTTTATGAGTGATAGTTGAATAAAGCTCAATTCACACTAGAAGACACTTCAACGTAACGTCTCTCGATCATAATGTTATCAGTAAGGTTAGGTGAGAGGTTATCACTCCGTAATATGGCGGCCGGGCTTTGGTCTCAGCTGGAGAAATGGAATACTCTAGGAAACTTATCATTAAATACGTTTGTTTTGGTTTATCATGTAAAGAAACTATTGTAATCGTAAAAAAATGTTAGCCTTGAAATTAAGATAGTGGTTTAATAAATGGGTTCTACATTGGGTTTTGTGTATTTATACCTGGGATTACACCCGTAACGTTTTGATGGAGTGCGTTAAAACTTGATATTTAGTTGATAGATGTTCATACCTAGAGGATAAATCGTGATTTTAAATTTTTAGTTCTAAAATTATGGGTGGTTTACTAATAAACGATTTCTAAAATTCGAACTTTTTCAAAACTGGCTTTATCAATTCCGTTTAAAATAAGATTCCAGGAGAATGTTTGATATGACAAATAGTAGTGTAAGCTTGTTTGTTTGGATAGAAATTAATTTAAGGAACAGGTGAATACTCTTAATATTTGACTAAAATTTGCCTTTATTAAGCTTTCCCTTTTGGTAAGAAATTTCAAATCCTTAATTATATGAGTTTTTTGTGGATAAAATAAGCAGTATGATACAATTGAAAATACTTTCTCATATAGAAGATAATATTTTGAAAGAGCATTTAAAAAAATAGAATATCAGTGAGTTAATCTAAATTGAATTGGATTTTTCAAAATACAAGTACCTATACAGTGTTATTCACCACTCCACAGATATTCATTTTAAACAAAATTGTTAGAACTCTTTTTCAAAAATGTCAAATTATTGGTAATTAGAATCAGTGAACTATTCTTTATTTTAGAGCTAGAGTTAAATTCACAATTTTAACTCGCGGTATGCTCATATAACATCCAAATAAACAAGTTTGATTGACATCTATAAAACTGTTTCACCTGTAGCCCCGGGTACAAACAGACACACAGAATTAATGATCCAGACACAAACAGACAATTTTTCATTTCATTTTCCTTTATTAATGTTCTAGTCAACAGTCGACACCTTTAACAGTCCGTTAATGAGATGCGTAAGAATATATGGCTCGCAAATTAAAAAAATAGCGAATACATCATCTTTGTATAGACTACAATAAAAATTGAAATAGCTAAAAAATAATAATTCAATAGTAACAATTATTTGTATGTAACAGCTTACAATAAACAAACAGATAGTCATTAATGATACGGGTGTTTCTTAGATTACTTTTGTAATGGTGGTTCTTCTTTTATGTTAAAAATAAAATCATTCATATCTAGATTTAACGCTGTTTTTACAATGGCTGAGAAAGGTGAGCTGAAATAGTTAGTGTTAGAAAATATTTTAAGCTTTTGAAAGCACGAGAGGGCACAATAATGCCCATATGTCTGAGAGAAGGTTGACAAGAAATTTCGCTACTAAAAATGTTAAAAACAAAAAGGGCATTCCAATTAGTCTTCGTGAGATGATAGCTTAGAGCCCCAAGAGGTTTTGAATTCTAATTAGTCTTCGTGAGAAGATAGCTTAGAGCCCCAAGAGGTTTTGAATTCTATCACAGTAATTGTAATAACGGTTAAAAAAGAATGTATCTTAGGAATAAACGACAAATTTACGTTGAACACTTTCCAATCTGATAGAGTCAGTTAAGGTGATGGAATTCCAAGCCACATTTACATATTCTAGTTTGGATCTGACTAAAGCGAAATACAAACTTATAATAAAATAAACTTTATAAAATGAGGAATTGATAGACTTAACAAGGACGAGTGATTTAAGAGAGTGATAAAACTATATGATCAACATGATAGAATCGGTAATTAATATAAATATACCTACAGTGTTCAATATTATCAATATCAAGATTATAAGTGAAAAAATACGGATGATTTCCTTTGTGAAAGCTATATCCTTAGTTTTGGATTTATTGATTGGCATTCCATTATCGTTAGAAAACATAAATAATTAGCATGTGATTTGAGGTCTTAAATAGTGAGGTGTATAAGCAAATAGTAAATAATTTGAAGATTGTATGCACTTACCAAGGTCATCAATAAACACATTAAGGGTAGGTCTTAAGACTACCGGATAGATATTGCTATCGGGAGGTTAAAGTTAGCAACCAGATAAATGTTATTAGCCACGTTCATATTTTACGCGTCTTATAAACTGAATTTATCTTATGGGTAGCTATCTATAGGATAAATATATTTTTATGCATAAAACTCAAGGTTGGTACTGTTTTTACTAGTGCGCACATGCGTATAAACCCTGCTGCTACCGCTACAAAACAGATTGAGTTACGTGGGTGCATAAGCTCGGTTGTCTTACAAGTACTAATTTTGGTGTCTGCTATGGCAACGCCCATTTTAACTTTCAGATAATAGTTATCAGGTACCAAAACCTCCTGGTAAAAATGTGATGTATAAATACATTTTATCTGGCAGATAAATGCTATCTGTCAGTCATTAGACGCACTTTTAACTTATTCACCAGATATAAATATCTATCTACAAGATTAATATTTATCCAGGAGTCATAAGACCAGAAAGAAGAATACCTACATTTGACACTTGAGGAGCTAAAAAAGATTTAGAGATGCTAGAATCAATTTTGATGGTAAGAAATAGATTATACAAATAACTCCTTAAACCAATTAATATAGGAAGTTGATAGGCTAAAATTACAAAGTTTCGAGAGAATAATACTGTATTGACACAAATAAAAACTTCACTTTGGTCAGAATAAATGACATCAATCTGACCTTGACTAGAGACTTGAGAGGCAGCATGACTCACTACCCTACTAAGTTGGCTACAGTAGGCTTATTGTAATATGGGGACAGATATCAAGTATCAAGATCCATTATTATTTCAATTGATAAAATGTTCACTATTACAATATTTTATCTCTATGAGAAAGTCAAAAATATATGTATATTGAGCTAAAAATTTCTATTGAACAATGATATTGATCTACCTCTTTATTATTATTATTTTTACTATTATTGGTTCTGACTCATGATAGATACATTACTTTTGTCAATTAACTTAGACCACCAATGCGTCCTGTCCTTTTCCTCCTCCTTAAACTCTCATAATTCTCTTTTTCCTCCTCATTCCTAAGCTCCTCTTTCCCTCAACTTTTCCTTCTCTAATGTCGTGCAGAAAATAGTTCCTCTAAGGATGTTTCCAATCCAGTTTTCTTTGCACCGAGGAATCACATCCAAATTTGTTCTCTTTTCACGTACTCTTATTAGTACTTCTTCATTTGTCACCCACCATATCTTCTCAAATCTTCAGCACCACATTTTAAAGCTCCTTACCTCCACGTAAATGCAGGCACATTTAATATAAATCTTACCTTCCTTATGCTAGATCCAATAATGTTAATAAAAGGACAAACCAAATAGATAGTGATGAAAAGTAAAAAAAAAAACTTGGTCACTAGTTCGAATAAACCGTTGGTTTCCAACCTTTTTTCAGGGTTTGACCCTAATTTTTGTATATTGACAGACCATCGCTAGTCCTAGATAACCTACACGCATTAATATCCTAGTTTTAATTAATAATTTTCACTGAATCCTATCCACATCTCACTATACCTATGGGATAGGTAAAATTTAGAGGAAATGTACCTTTATTTTGGTGGAGGGAGAAGAGAAAAAACATTTAGGAAACCTCTTCCCCCCAACATACCCGGTTGGAATGTGTAATCTCGACCTCATCCCCGACGAACTAAAAGAGCGTGACGTTAATCCCGCGTGCTTGAGTTAATTAATATAAATGGTTTATTATTATAATGACCATACGAATGTGACAGATGCCTTAGGCTATGTGTACACAGTCAACAAATTGTATAAACACTTTTTCGTCGTTACAATGTGTTCAATAAGTTTTAATGTAAGTGTGTACACAGTCTACGACACGACAAAACTGTTGTTTCAGCAGTTGAAAACAATGCAACGAATTCTTTCTTTGTCTGACGACTAGGATGCGTCTAGTGCAAACAAGGAGCCCTGTACACCGGCGACAATTCGGTCGTTGCTCACCAGATTGTGCTTGGATTAGCCTATGACTTTAATCTACTTTTGGAACAAATACCACATACAGTGTCTATCTGTCCTTCGATCGTGCTCCTTCTCCAAGCGGCGTCCTGTGAGGGTCCAACTAGAGCCAAAAGATCATCAAAACTCAAAACTGGAATCCCTCATTCTATATTAGGAATAAAACTTATCGCAATAATTCATATAACGCTCAAAACTTGTATAAAACTTTCCAAGGAAAAATCTTCATTGCTTCCTCTTTATAGTCTTAGTACCTTTTTGCATCAAATATTTTTCGCAGTATTTTGTTTTTGAACACCTTACATTTCTGTAAGGTAAGATAGCATGTTTTACAACTATGAATAACATCCGGTGAAACTGAAACTACTGTTTTGTATATTCTATATCTAATCAAATATAATATTTCTTTTTTTAAAGGTTTTATAAAAAATAGCTGCTTGATGCAACCCAATAACAAATTGCAAAGCAAAAAACTAAAACTTTATTTCATGGCTTATCCACTTTTTGAATTTTGTCATAACCGCTTCGGTGGCCGCATGATCTAAGGCGTCACTCTTGCCATAGACTGAACTGCTGACAATGGGAAAATCGAAGTTCGATCCTGGTCGAGTGTACCAAGGGGGATTTTCCCTAAATGGTTTATCACTCTCTCTATCTCCACGCAAATTCTAGTACACTTCCTCAGAATCCAACCATTCTCATCTCTAAACTCATTAGCGTAGATATACGTAAAACCCAAACGTGCAGTAAGACACGATAATCTTTTTTTTAAGTCTATATTATAATTTTTTTAACACGGCTTCCTATTACTTGGTCAGGTTATACACATATGTACTAATTACGCTAATGACTTTGTAGATTAGGAAGGTTATATTTGGAAGAATTGCACACTCATATGCGTGGAAGGTGAGTGTGAAACCATTTTGGAAAACCCACCCTCAATACACCCAACTGAGAGACGAACCTTGATCTTCCCGTAATCAGCAGTCTAGTCTACTGCAAAGCTTGATTCACACGCTCACCGGAAAATAGAAAGAATCTGTGCAGTAATTCACACCCTTTAAGTTGACCCATGATGCATTGCAACGCTTTAAAATAGCTGATTATCAACATATATTGTTTCGTAATGGGTAACCTTATATTTCAGATCATTCTCCCGATGGGTGTTTTCAAATTATAACGCTGTGTCTAACACAATCCAATACATCAATAAACACGTTTTACATTAACGAGTTATTTCAAATCTCCTCACAACGGCTAGAGAAGTAGCCTGTTAGCTTCTGGTTGTAGAGAGCATGCGCTCTGATTTGAGATGGTTGGTATTGAGATTTGATTGGTTCTCCTGTGCCTAACATCTCGAGCAGAGCGGACAAAGTATAGAATAGTTGAGCCTCAGCAGAACAGCTCGCGCTGATTAAGAGGAAATCTTGTGATTAGCTTAGAGCGCGTCACGTGACCACGTTTCTGTTCTGCGCTAGTTTTTTCAGCGAACGTGTGAATCAAGCCTTAGACCACGCGTCCACCGAAGTGGGTGTAAGCGCTGTTCATTGTGCTTTTCTCTAATACTGTATAAATATATTATTTAGGCTATAATTTAGATTATAATCTGTACCAAACCCAGTATAAAACTGAAATTAAAAAAATTAATGTTTCAATCGTTCACCTTACTACCCAAATCTATGTTTATAGAGTAGTATCTGATGATCCCGCCCATGGCAGGAGAAATTAGTAGTTTTCTCTAGGGTAATAAAACTAGTTTGCACTAAAATTATGTAACTTCCTGACCAAAATTATATTAAATCTTAGTTCTATGTAATGTTTAGCTTTAGGGAAAAAAGAAAGTTATACATGGACATGCATTTGTAAAGAGGAATAGAATATCTAACGTGAAGAATGTGATCCAGCCTCGGTCTTCTAAGTGGAAGGTAAGGGTTCAGACCTAATATTAATAATAATAATAATTAGCACCGCGTCTTACTTCGAATTATACGCCTAAGTACTAATTAATCTAATAGGTTAGGAATTGGGGAGATTGAGTATAGAGGAAAAAAACCGCATTTCTGTGGAGGGAGAGTGGAAAACCATTAATGAAAAAGTACCCCCAGTTCACCCAAACAAGATTCGAATTTCGATCTCCCCATCCTCGGCAGTCTATCTCAACATGAAACTAGCGTGTTAACTAACTACACCACCGAGGCGGGACGCAGACCCTAAAGACGCCAAATATATCAAGAAATATATAAACGTCTTAGTTTAGTAGTTTTTTTCTTCCCCACGTCTCACTACCCATTAGGACTACACGCGCGCGTACTAATTACACTAATGTGCTAGGGATGATAAAGGCTGAATTTAGAGGAAAGTGTACCCACATATGCGTGGTGAGAGAGGACAACTGTTTAGGGGAAACCACTTTAAGTAGACCCAACTGGGCTTAGAACCCCGATCTCCTCGCCATCAGTAGTCCACTTTATTGCGAGGATGACGTCTTAGACCATTCGACCACAACGGCTGGCAGTTTGTCGGTAGCACGTTTTGCCTATTTGGTTAAGGGGTCTCAGGTCCAGTTCTCGGCATGGCTGAAAGGTTTATAATTGATTAAATTAATATTACTCCACTCACAGTTATGGATTAATGCTCTTGGGACTGGATGTTGTGTCTGTCATAGGTATAAATTAGTGTATACGTCGTGTGCTGGTATAACAGTCGGGTCATAGAATAAACGTTTAATAACCCCAATATAATAATACCGAAAATAGAACAAACCCCAACAAAGAATCACCTGCAACGTTGAGCATAAGGAATAAACGTCAAGCTCAATGGATCTGGATTGCAGTCGACGGGAAGTTTGGGATTCGTATACCGCCTATGCGCACTGAGAGTGCTTTTCCTCTAGGCTTTTATTCTCTACTTCCACGTTAAATGCGGCCACATTTCTTCTTATGTATACCTTTCTTCGTTCTTATCACACTACGCTCAATATCACCGCTGAGGGAACTGCAGCTCTTATGGAAAAAAGCCTTATCTTCGCTCTCTCTCAGCTAACTGTTGCCAAATCTCCTCGCTCTCAGTTATATCTTAAAGTGGAGTGCTGGGATAAGAAGGATCTACTGGCAACATCGACTAACCAGCGTTGCCAAACTTGTATTAAATTAGAGGGTAGATTGACCAGATTAAAACGAGAGAATGACAACGCTGTTTCCCATTGTAACCATATAGTTCCCTCAGAGATGAATTTCAGTGTAGTGTAGTAATTGAGAGCGTGGATAATCCGGAAGTTCATTAAGAGTCACTGCATATAAAAAAAAATAGAATCAAATTATTTTAGGATGGTACCAAGGTTTCGTTTCAAAGCTTTTTGTCTTCGGGTTGGTCACATCGTTCCACATTCTGTTCTCGATAATTGCTTGTTTATACTCTAACTTCCGGTTCTTAGGTTGAACCAGTTTCCACTTTGGCCTGTCGTTCTTACGTCCGTCACATAACATTCACTTCCTACACGGCTAGCGGCTCAGGTTTTATAACGAAAAGTTTATTGAACAAAATAAATATAAAATTATTCCAGTGAATAAGTTTAATTTAATTTTCTATGAATATTTATAACAACAGGTTCTTGAATATTTGTTATGAGAACCAGAGCTGCAAAAGTCCTCAGGAAAGTTTTCCAAAAGAGTGAACATTTTTTTAGTGTTTAAAAACATAATTATTTAAATTAAAATACCCGTTTCATTGGTCGGATGTTCTAAGGCGTCACTCTCGCACTATACTGGACTGACGATTACAGGGAGATTGGGGTTCTAATCCCAGTTGGATGTACTGAGGGAGGTTTTCCCTAAATGGTTCCCCATTATTCCTCCACGCAAATAGGGACACAGTTTCGCTAAATCCAACCTTACTCATCCCTAACACATGAATGCATATTAAAAGCATGATCACTTTTATGGTTTTAAGACATTTGGGGTCGCTTTGTCGGCGAAGTACTTTGATGTATATATCAATCAAGACAAGTGGAGAGGGCTCCCACTTATTTTTGATAATTAGATTTATCTCGTTTTGTCTGTCCGGTATTTTGGCACCATATTATTATAATTATTCTGCTTCACGCAGCGGGTGCGGTTTATTTACAAATTTTACGGTTCGCCTAAGGTAAACTACATCACGCACATGAAAAATTTGCAGCAGTCATTATTTTATTTATTTCGGTTAAAATTTGTTTTATATTGTACTGAAAGTCCGACACCTTAGTTCGGTCGGTAGCGTGTCTGTCTACTGAGCTAAGGGTCCAGGGTCCGATTACCAGCGTAGTCGAAAAAATTAGCATTGATCAAATGTGGCCTTCACATTTCTCAGCGATAAATAAAATTAACGGCTGAGGGCTAAATATTGGGTCTGTTCTAGATTTAAGTTAGTTTATAAGTCGTGTGCTGATATAATCAGTCAGTTCAGAACGTGCACGTTAAATACTTCAAATAAATGAAAATAAAAACGTAAAAGTATTTACTGTATTTTTACTATCGTTCTTCTACACCCCACCTCAATGTCCACACCTTCTTGTATCACACAGGAGANGGGGTATGTAGGTGACGTGTGTGGTCGCATGATATGGGAAGAGCGAGAAACGATAAGACCGGAAGTCGGAAGTTATGTCCAGGGTTTTAACACCCTTTGGCCACTCTACCAGTCGCGTAGTCTGGCAGTGTTGCCAACATATTTATTACAACCGATAAAACCAATAATTCGAAACGACAAATTTATAAAACGTGGTACAAATAATTTGTTGAAAGCTTTAGATTTATTCGTTTGAATAAATAAATAAATAAATACAATTTTTGAGAAAATAAAAGGTTGTTGGGAAAGGGGGGGAGGGGGGGGTGATGTACTTAAATAAATGCCACAGGAAAACTTACAAATACAATTCTTCATAAGACAGCTAGAAAAGCTAATAGATTGATTTTCACGTATCAAGTTATGTGATCTACATTTGTTACACATAGTATCAACATCAATAATATAATAAAAAGTTATAATTTATAAAAATTGATATTACATTATTTTATAGAGGTGTGTGAACACACATTTCTTACTTTGAGTCGAGTTTGAATGAAAACATGTATAATCACAAAAATTCAAATTTTTAAATAACTCTACACTTTTTGAACTAGACAAAAGTAAACATTGTGTTATTCTATTTACTATGAAACTATATCTTAAAATTTTCGATAAAATACTCGAAAATTCTGAGTACTCAAATTTTTCGGGTTCAGTAAAAATCTTCAAGTTGAGTTCAATTAGCTACTAAAACTCGATTCGAGCTCGAATTTTTAGGTACTCGCACTCCCCTGGTATTTTATTATTTGTTTTACTACAGAGCTCTTGCTACGTTATGCCTAGCCAACATTTATTATAATAATCTTGTTTGTTTCCTAAAGTGATGGTATTGTACGGAAAGGGGGGGGGGGTATCAGAACCGATTGATGAGTTTCTTTGATGCAGAGTCCAGATTTTTATGACATGTCATTTTTTTTGTCACATAAAATGTTATAAATACTGTAAACATACCCACTTAGGCAGCCGCCTGGTCTTGTGCACTACTTTCGCAGTGGGATAGACTGCCGTGGACGGGTATATTGGGGTTCCAAATTCGGTCAAGTGTACTAAGGGTGATTTTTTTCCTAAATGTTTTTCCACTTTCCCTCCATGCAAATGAGGATACACCTAATTTAAATTTAACTTTCCTAATTTCTGAAACGATTTGCGTAATTAACTTAGTGCGTAGGAGTAAAACCCGAACGGTTAGTAAGACATGGTGCTAAAAATAAAAGTAATGTACATAAAGTATTTTCATGATTCCCTTGAATTGTAAGAATTTATATTAATAGGTCACTTTTTGAACTTAAGGTCATATTGGTTTGCTTAATCTTTTAGGCATTATCAGGTATATTTTTAATCGCTTTTATATGTTTTTGAGTCATTTTAAGGCATTCATGATGAGTAAGTATATTTTTAAATACTATAAATACTCAGACATACATGTTCCCTCCACCAAACAGTTGTTGGAATTAGGAGATAATGTAGGCCATGATCTTTGTATCCTTTTTCTTGTCTGGCTGTAAAATACACATTCCTGGTGTGAGACTGTGGATAGGGTGGAGAGGGTTACGTTGGGAGGGGGTAGTTATCACTTCTGAAACAGATATTTGTGAATCATTGGTATATCTAGGAAAATACAAGAGTTTAGTTGTTAAATGATTTTCATCACATAGCTGTTTGATTTAGTCGTATGCATTTATGATTAGTTTTTGTTCATATTTACAAGTCATTTTTTGAACAATTAAAAGTCATTTTTTAGAATCATTAGATAATTTCATAGGTAATTTTATTAAAAATAATATTTAGGTAATCAAATTCAGGCTCTGCTCATGACAAATATCAAATAAATTATTCGTAAATTTAAAAATAACACCTGTAAACGGGATTTGAGATTGTTTAGTTTATTATAATACTCAGAAAATAAAGTAGACGTATTTACTAAAGCAAAATTTTATTTATTTTGGTCAAAAATATTTTTGTTATAAAAATGATAAAAATGAAGTTTTTAGCTAGAGTTTCTTTTCCATACCACCTTAAAGTTAAACAATAATTTAATTAACGAAAAATTAAATTATTATATTGTCATGAAGGTGATAGGTACATTATTTAATAAAGAAATATTTTTAAAAATAAATATACATTTTTTTGATAAAGATGTCTGGTTTGCTGGTGATAAGTATGTTGGATTCAAATAGGCCTACCAGTAGGGTGCATTTATATATTTTCTCCCAGAAGGTTTTTTTTAAATTTCCCTCCACGCCAATTCAGAGGCCTACATCTAATTTTAATTCTACCTTCTTCCTCCTTACGCCATTAAATTATACATGCGTATAGCTAAAATGTCAAAGTGAAAACTTAGATGGAAATCTGACCTAACGTGAAATTTACAAAGTTCCACCTCTCCCAAAATATTTAATAGTGATTACGTTGACAAGATTAATCAAAATTCTCACGATGTAATAATCGCGAAAGAAAGAACTCACCCATTGAGAAGAGGACTATCAAAATTAAAAGTGTGTGAAAGGAGAATCAACATTTAAAAGAGAGAGAGAGTGGTAGATAATCTCACCGACACTCTCACACATCAATGATCCATATATTATTCGTCTCTGTTCTAGTCTTCCCTCCGTTTCTTCGGCTCTACTTCCTGGGCAAAGGGAAAACTATCGGTTTTTTCTTGTTATTACGACTTTGAGAGGTAAGAG